>JAABKJ010004290.1:0-24571 GCA_011634705.1 Andricus grossulariae
AATTGTGAATCAATTTGTTGCTTATTCTGCAAAAATTATTCATGATAAAATGGATTTCTTTTCAATCTTAATTTATATGAAAGTTCTTTTCAAATTTATTAAGTTATTATTGAACTGTACCAT
This sequence comes from Andricus grossulariae, assembly GCA_011634705.1. Taxonomy (NCBI): domain Eukaryota; kingdom Metazoa; phylum Arthropoda; class Insecta; order Hymenoptera; family Cynipidae; genus Andricus; species Andricus grossulariae. Next base: position 124 of record JAABKJ010004290.1, read on the forward strand.
TGCAGGGCCATCTTTCGCAAATTCGCAAACTTTTTATTTAAATTTATCATTAGGAAACGTACTAAATGTGATCTAAATTCGTAACGTTACTCCCACTGACCCCTCACCCCACGCCCACAATGTTACCAAACATAGTTTATGGCATGACCCCCTCCACCCTCGAATTGTTAACGTAGTTTATGGACGGCCCCTTATCGACTGCAGGTTCATTATCTACTGTAGGGTGATCTCCCCTACTTGATTTGAATAAAAATCTACCCGACTCAAAATGACAAAATATTTTTCTTACTAGGCATCCTGCTTTTTTGTATCGATTGTAGGAAAAGGTTTTTCAATACAAGAAACTGATTTCAGACATCTCACGGAAAGACCACACTAAAAGAGGATGAAAAAGGCCGAACAATTTACGAGCGACCTTTGTAGAAAGATAATCCAGTGGCTGACAATGCTCAGCGCCAAGAAATCTCGCTTCTCAGGGCTTTGCCGTAAAGAAGGAAAATTACAGTAATCGTACATTTCCTACACAGAAAGAAAATTTTACCCGGAAACGTTCCAACACTATGGTTGAATTCGCTAATTATTCATATCTATATCCATTTCTTTTAAAATGCAGAAACGAATGGTGAGAATGAGTATGTTCACATTTAAATAGTCGAGATTTACATTTCAAAATAGTTCCACAGAACTATTTCTGTAATCGGGTATATTTCATTTACAACAAGCATGTCTTAATGTGTGAATTAATTACGAGATTAATTAGCAAATATAGTTTCATATGAAATGAAGTTACTTAAAATTACCATTGTTTTTATTTTATTTCTTACAAGTCTTTTTAATAAAGTTATTATATCAGAATTTAAGGGTCGAAAAAAACGACAAAAGAAATGCCAACATAATGCGAAGAACGAAAAATATTATGGGAGACATTGGAACTCGCAGGTAAAAATTCTGAACCTCGTTCTGAAAAAAAGGTTTTCTGAAAGAAGAAGTCAAACTCAAAACAGGAGTCGATTCCCTTATCTTTGAAAAGAAACCTGTAAAACTGAATTTATGAGCATTACAGGGCTCGGATCGACTGGAAAGCTTTGAGAAAGTCGCATTAGCCGCATAAAATTACAAATAAAGTCGCATAGAATTAAAAAAAAACCCAAAGATCACATCAAATTTTCAAAGATAATGAAAAAAAGCAATATAATAACTTTCTTTATTTACGAATACATAGTAAATAATTCTTATTAGTTTTAAAATATTCTTTGCACAATCAAAATAATCTTTAGGGTAAAAATTTTGTTTAACAATATTCATTCAGCTTCAAGGATTCTGAATCTAGACTTAAATATTTATTTCTGAACTTTTAAAGTTATCAACTTGGATTATTTTCAAATGAGAAAAGTTTATAAAATGACTGAAATAATAACTTTATTTGCTTAGGAATATAGAGTCATAATTCTCATTGGTTTTCAAATATTCTTTAAGGAATCGAAATAAATTGTAAGTTAAATTTTTTGTTAACAATGGTCATTCAGCTTGAAGGATTCAAGTAGTACAGTGCATAATTCTCATTGGTTTTAAAATATTATTTGCACAATCAAAATAAACTTTAGAGTAAAACATTTTTTTAACAATAGTCACCCAAGTTAAGTTTAATGAAAATGAAAATTTAAAATTAATTAATTTATTTCAAAATGGATTTACACAGATTTTAATTTTTACAAACCAAAAACACAAGTAAATACTTTTTTTTTAATTTATCGTGAGTTCAAAACAAAACATTTATATCATCTTAGCATTAGAAAATTAATTCAGATAATGGCAGAATATTCATTATTTTTTCATATATTTAAACTTCCCTCACTTTATTATTTGCATCTTGATAGGGAACTTAGCTCGAAACGCGTCGATGTTTAATTATTATTAATGAACTTATATCTTCACTGGTAAAGGCATCCAATTTATTATTATCTAATAACCAGTCCAAAGAAAATATTTTATATTGGTCAATTTTTAAATAAATTGATTCACTGATTAAAAAAAACTTTTATATCCTATATTTCATAATTCAATTCGACATAAATTCTCAGCTCAGTTCAGTAAGTTTTAACAACCTGTTACAATCCATAAATTCTTGATAGGTGCTTTATACGTGCCAACCCGCACCTTGTACGATTGCGTATAATCTAAACAGACTTTGTACAATGTACATTCATTACGTGGAAACGAAATCACGAAATCTAATCCAGTTTTCTTTTTTTTAAATATATTTGATTAAAAATCGACAGCAATTACTACTACTTAATAAAGATATGTAGATACACCCAGCCGGTTTATTCTTAACTCGTTCACGAGCCAATAAATATAGTTTTCACTTTCAGTGCAATTTCTGGACTTGAGTAAATAAATAGTTGATGATTAATGATTCCTTCAGTTTGTTATTTCTAAGGCGAGTAAAAGTCAGAGAAAAGTAATAAAAGAATATTTTTACTAACTTCGAAATATATAATGATAATGACATGTGCTTTATTTTAGAGTCCCTGCATATATTTCGTAATCTTTTTTTTTAGGGCTGTTAAAAAAGCAACTGTTTCGTTGAAAAATAACCTGTTTTAGTTGAAGATTCAAGTATTTTGTTGAAAATTCGTATTTTTTAGTTAAATTTAACTGTTTTTTATTTAGCACTTTAATCTGTTTGGATTGAAATATCAATTATTAACATTTTTTATTGAAAAATCATATTTTGGTTTAAAAATTCAACTCCTTGGTTGAAAGTTGAAGTACTTTCTTCAAACCTTATATTTTCTGTTGAAGATTCATCACTTTATTTGAAAATTCATCTCTTCGGTTCAAAATTAAACTCATTTTTTGAAAATTTGTATCTTTGAATGAAAATTATTTCTTTAAATAAAAATTTAACTATGTGCAAGTGCTTGATCAAAAATTAAATTTTTTGTTGAAAATTCAACTGTTTTACAGAAAATTCGTATTTTTGTCTTGGAAACTTTTTGAATGAAGATTTAACTATTCCATTTTTTGCTGAAAATTGATCTTTTTTAATTTAAAAATTCAACTAATTAGTTTAAAGTTGAAGTCCTTTCTTAAAAATTATTTTTTTTTGGTTGAAGATTCATAATTTTAGTTTGAAATTCATCTCCTTGGTTCGAAATTGAAATAATTTGTTGAAAGTTCATTTCTTTGGTTAAAAATGATTTCTTTAACTGAACACTTAACAATGTGGAATTGGTTGGTTTAAAAAGTAATTTTTTGTTGAAAATTCGTATTTTTGTCTTAGAAATTTTTAAAATGAAAATTTAACTATTTCACTTTTTATTAAAATTTGATCTTTTTCATTTAAAAATTCAACTACTTGATTGAAAATTTATGCAATTTGTTGAAATTTCGTCTTTTTGATAGAAAGAAACTTGAACATTTTGGATGACATTTTTTTTCTTTAATGACTGAAAAATCTTTCTGTGTTAAAAATTCGAGTCTTGTTGAAAATTAATCTTTTTGACTTGAACATTCATCTCTTTTGGTATAAATCTGATCTTTTTTAGTATAAAATGCAAGTATTTGGTTGAAAATAAATCGATTTGGTAAAAGATTCATCATTTTAGTTGAAAATTCACCTCTTTGATTCAAAATTGAACTACTATGTTCACAATTCGTTTTCTTTTGAAAATTAGTTCTTCAACTGAAAACTTAACTATGTGATTGGAAATTCAACTGCGTGGTTAAAAAGTAATTTTTTTCTTGAAAATTTAACTGTTTTGTAGAAACTTCCTCCTTCTGTTTTGAACATTTTTTAAATGTAAATTTAACTATTCCATTTTTTGTTAAAAATTTATCTTTTTTAATTTAAAAACGAAATCTTTTGGTTGAAAGTTTATGAACTTTCTTGAAAAATTGTCTTTTTTGGTAGAAAATTAGTCTTATTCGTTGAAAATTCGTCTCTTTTAGTATAAAATAATTCTTCTTAGTTGAAAATTCATATTTTTGGTTGAAAATACAATTGTTTGGTTGAAAATTTAACTGTTTTGTAGAAAGCTCATATTTTTGGCTTGAAACTTAAACAGTTTAGATGACATAATTTTTCTCTATTGGCTGAAAAATCTTTCTTGGTTAAAAATTCAACTCTTGTTGAAAAATAGTTTTTTTTTTATTCGAATATTCATCTCTTTTGGTAGAAATTTGATCTTTATTGGTCTAAAATGCAAGTATTTGGTCGAAAATGAATCTGTTTTTGTTGAGGATTCAACTATTTTGTTGAAAATTCGTCTGTTTTGTTTCAATTAAACTATTTTTGATTTTAAATGAAAATATTTTCTTGGTTAAAATATCAACTATTACATTTTTTTGTTTTCGTTGAAGAGGGGGTCTAAACTTACGGACCATTAAACAAGGGGGCTAATACATGGTTCAAAATTTCACAAAAAAAAACCTTTACGTAATTTATGCACGACCCCCAAGAGAGAAATTGTTAATAAGCATACACATTTTTTATGATTATTTTACTACTTCTTAATAAGTTGCAATGAAAGAAGTTTTGCAATTATGTCATTAACAAGCAGAAAATGAGCTCTAATAAATAAGATCCTCTCTATAAAGGAAACTTTCCTAGTGGAAATTTAACCATTACAAGAGGGTAGTTCCAACGAAGCTAATTTACGTATACAAGTGTAGTTATCTAATTGCTAATTAGTAACTGGAAAGGGGTTGCAATGGACAGAGAAACTTGAGGGTTCACTGAAACTGTGCAATAATATTTGTCGATTAAACTGAGTCGTTTCCTTTATCGTTTAAAAAGTTACAAGTATTTTATTTCAAAGTTTTACTACAATACGAAGCATATTTAATAATTTATAAATAAAAAGGTAATTCAATGATAATCTTAATTGTCCATTAAGAGAATTTCTATAAAATTACAGAGATAACAGCGGGTAAGCAGTTCAATTTTAGATCGAAAAAGCGATTTTTTCCGAAGAAAGAAGAATTAAAAGGGGATTTCATTTATTATTACAAACTTTTTATATATAATAGGAATCTCGTAAATATTGCACGAAAGTGCCCTCTAACCGTAGAACCTTTTCTAGTCATTTTTGTATTGAATTTCTTTTAACTAAGTTTGAAAAAAGCGTTGGCCACTTCAGCATTTAGTACTGATAAAAATATTCAAAGTAACTTAGAAAGAAATTAGTTGAAAATACACAAAAATAAGTATTTAAAAAATCGGATTTCTCTGTTTTTGTTTCCCTAGACATTTAAATTTGTATAAAATGCATTTTTATCAGTTGAAAGCTCTCAGAGGTTCAATACATTTTTTAATGTCAGATAAACAAATATTAAAACGTAAAAAAACAGAAATTAAAAAATTATTATTCACGAAAATAACAAAATTATGATGAAAATTTTTTCAACTACGCAGTCTACATGTAAAAACAAGCCAAATAATAATCAACTCTAAATTAATTTCACTTTTTATAATAATAATAATGATATTATTAATCATATTAGAGGGTCCTAATATACGCTAAAATACTTTGTTGAAAATGAATAATTCTATTAAAAAGTCAGAATTTTTCGTAGAAAATTCCACTGTTTTGTTGAAAATGAACTTCTTTATTCAAAATTCATCATTCCGAGTTGATAATTCAACTGTTTTGCAAAAATTCGTCGTTTTGGCTTGTAAATTCAACAATTTGGTTAATTTCTTTTCTCTTCCTTTACTGAAAAACCTTGTATTGGTTGTAAACTCAACTATTTTTGTGAATCTTCGTCTTTTTACTTTGAAATTTGGTTAAGGATTCAACTGTTTTATTGAAATTTAAACATTTCGGTTGAAAATGTTGTCCTTCTTGACTAAAAAATCTTTTTTGAATGATAAATCAACTAATTTGTTAAAAAGTCGTCCTTTTGGATGAATTTAACTCTTTTTATTAAAAATGAAAATATTTTTTTGGTTAAAATTTCAGCGATTACATTTCTCGTTCAGAATTTAGCTTTTTGGTTAAAAATGCCTGGTTTCGGATTAAAAACTATTTGATTGAAAATTCAACTATTTGGCTTAATTGAACTACTTTTTTGAAAATTCACTTTTTAAAAGATTCATTATTTTAGTTGGTAATTACTCTCTTCTGGAAATGTAAATGTTTTGTTGAAAATTCGTTTCTTTTAGGTTAAAAATTCAACTATTTTGGTAGAAAATCAGGGTAACCTTTTTAATTAAGGAAAAAAATTCCCGGTCATTTCCCGGGGTTTTCACGGTTCATGAACAATTTTCACGGTCATTGAAAAATGAGAAGAAGAAACATAAAATTCAGAATCTTTACTTACGATCATAATAAGCGACGCACATGCATGTATTTTAAGCTGATATATCAATATCAAGGTACTCACCTGAAACAGTAAGAGAAATAAAGGTTAGTCAAATATTTAAATTAACATAAAAAATAAATTAATAAATTATGGCTTTTTCGGAGAAGACATTCTCTACCACTTTACTGTTTCCAATTTAAAAAAAGAAATTTTTCTAACGCTGAAATTGTTAAAAATATTTTTTTAGAGAAAGCATTTTTTAAACAAATAACTATTTGGAGATTATTTCATTATTTTTCAAATTGGAAATAAAAGAGTGGTAAGAAATATTTTCCCTCAAAAAATAAGCTATGATTTATTAAAGTTTAACCTTTTTTAAAAAATTGGTAAGAAGCGACAATAACAAAAAATTAAATTGCAAAAACTATTGTCAAATAATTATTTTTTTAAAGTTTTCAAACTTTTTTTTTATGAAAGAGAATGTTTTTTTTTATAAGACACGACTGATGAAACCATTTAAATTTTTTAAATTATAGAAACCTTTTTTTTCCAGAGACCTGATTTTTGGCAAATTGATCCATTTTGAAATACATGTCTTTAAACTGCCAAATTTTTATTTTGAAACTTTTATAAATTGAAGAGTTCCGAGATTTCCGGATTAAAAAATATTAATCTACGCTATAATTTTTGTTGCTCTAAATTCAAGAATGAATTTATAAATTTGTAAATGTTCCAAATTATATCATTTTAAACAATTTTAAGTAAGAAACATTTAAAATTTAGCGGTTTGAAATTTTGTTTGAAACTGAACGATTTTTAAATTATGAGTAACATTATTTTTGAGGCATTCAAAATTAATAAATGTTCAATTTTTATTCATATACTCAGAAATTTTAACGATTCAAGGCTTTCTATTTCAAACAATTCAGTTTCAAATAGATCAGTTTTGAATATTTTATTTGTAATTCATCCTTTAAAATGAAGAGTCAAATATTGCTAAATATTAAGAAATTGCTCTTTTTTTAATTCAGAACTTTCAAACTGAATAGATTTAAAATGATATTTTTTAAACTGAAACAATATTTGAATAGGATTTGAAGTTAATTAAAATTGCTAAATTATGAATCTATTAATTTGAAATGGTTTAAAATTGAAAATATTTTATAATATTTCAATTAAACGTTTTTTAACTACTAAGGGTTTCGAATTAAAACAGTTTAAGTTGTTTAGTTGTAGCTAGATTTAAATCGTCTTGTAAAACCAATTATTGTTCAATTTTAAATACTCAAACTACAGTTTAATTAAAAAAATCAACTTAACCATTTTTTCATAAAAAATTTTCAATTTCAAACGCCTTTGATTTTTATTTGATTAAATATTTAAAACAGCATTTTGAAATTCTGTACATTAAAAACGTACGCTTAAAAATGAATACCTATAATGGAAAAATTTGAAGGTAAAAGATTTTAGAATGATGCATTGTAAACTGAATGATTTTATAAAAGAAGAAGTTAACAAGTTAATTTAACAACCTCATTTTAACTTGCGTTATGTAATGTGTTATTAAATTTATGATATTTCAATAGTGATTGAATAGATTTTTTTCCAAAAATATCTCAAATTTCCGGTCTAAAAATAAATTCACTGTCATTTCCCGAGGTTTCCTGCGGTCTCGAAAAATTTGCGGTCCTGCGGCCACCCTAACAATTAAACTATTTTGTTGAAAATTAACATTTTTGATAAAGATTCATATTTTTGGATTGAAGTTCAACTTCTTTGTAGAAAATTCGTATTTTTGGCTTGAAAGTTAAAAAATGTAGTAGAAAATAAACTATTTTGTTATGAAAATTCTTCTTTTTTTTATTTCAAATAAAAATATTTTTTGGTTGAAAAATCAACTGTTACACTGATAAAACAGTTTAGCTGGGACGACTAAACCATTTTTTTCAGTGTACATTTTTCGTTGCAGATTCATTTTTTAGGTTAAAAATTCAACTATTTTCATAAAAATTGAACTACTTTGTTAAAAATAATTTTTTTTGTTTGGTTAATTTGAAGCGTTGTAATTTGAATTTAATATTAGTACCTACATTGATTTTATTTAAAACAATTTATTCCCCTATTTTCGTGAAAAATGTTATTAGTTCCCCTGTGTAGAAAACATCTGAATTGGTTTCATAAAAAAATCTCTTTAAAAGTGTCTTGTTTTGTGACGTCTCGAATTTCTGTTAATGATCCTTAGAAAATGAATCGGAACTTAAAAAGGGGGGAGAGAGAATATATGTCAAAATTCTCGATTTTAGGTATTTTACGGGATTTTTTTAATTTAAGGGGGAAAAGGGGGATTAAGTATAAATGAGGACGGACTGTGATTCCTGAAATTGAATTTTTAATTGGTAGGACATCTCAAACGATCAAAGGTTTGTGTCCGTACTAAGTTAATCAATCTCTACTGTTTTTAGATATACGTCTTGACTTCTTTATATTTTGCGAAATACCATAAGAAAATTAAAGAAGTCCTTTGTAAAGAGAAATCTGAGTTTATATTCTCGTAAGAAGACTTGCAGAACTGAACAGCTGAAGTACCGAGTAAATCCAATTTATTCGAGACAAAAAAAGTAAATGAGTATAAAGAATGAAACAAGACGACTAAACCACAAATAGGTATAAAGGCTGCATGTTTCGAAAAAAGCAACCAAGAATCTACTATGAAATCTTATTATTAATTTTTCTACACAAATTTTAAACATATAGCCTCAATTTGAATTTGAAACTCGAGAATGTTCTCTATTTTAACTTTAAATTTGCCCGAGAAATGCGTACTTAAAATCCTGATGGATTTAAAAAATAATGAGAGTGGAAAGTCCAGAAGAAGAAATAAGAAAAACAGAAGCTTTGATCATAAAATGGATAAATAAGTTTTCTCACTTTAAAGCGCAAAAGCAATCAGTGCTTTCGAGAGCAACTTAAGAAAACGAGAATAAGAAAACAGACTCTGAAAGAAATATTAATACCGGATCTAACAGGCGGGGACGAGCTAAGCGAAATAATTTACTTCCGTAATAACTTTCTCTGGCGATAACAATATAAAAGTGATTGCGTAAAGTGCTTTACGCCAGACAATAATATATTTTACGCTCTACACGCATATTTACGGATTTTCCCTTTCCTTCATGTATCCGTTCAGATAATTACCCATTCGTATCAGTAAACAGACTTTAAATGCTAAAAAAAAAGAAATCTTAAAAAATTTTGCTCGTAACTCGTGGAAACTTGTTTACCTCGCATGGAATTTTAATTACTTGTTTCCCGAGTACTTAAAGGGGGCGAAAAAGGAAATTAGGTTACGGAAGCGAAAAACAAAACACGTTACGAGCCGAGCCATACTCTTCTCGAAGAATAAAACAAATTTGAAAGGATAATATCCAATCAAAAAGTTATTTTCAACGAAGAAATATGAATTTTCGACAAAAAAAAATTTCTGAAAAACAGTTGCATTTACAACCACATAGTTTAATTTTCAAACTATAAAGATGAATATTCAAAAAAAAAGACGAACTGTCAAAAAAAATTTGAATTTTCAACCAAGAAAGATTATTCAGTCAAGAAAGAAAAAAAGTTCAACCAAATTATTGAATTTTTAAGCCAAAAAGATAAATTTTCTACAAAACAGTTCATTTATACCCAAATAGTGGAATTTTCGACAAAAACGTTCATTTATAACCAAACAGTTTTATTGATAGCCAAACAGTTGAACTTACAAACCACAAAATAAATGCCCAAACCAAAAAGACGAATTAAAAAAAAAGTTAAATTTTCCACCAAGAAAAATTTTGCAGTTAGGAAAAAAAATCCACCAAATAGTTGAATTTTCAAACCAAAAAGAAACGAACTTTCTACAAAACAGTTAATTTATAATCTAACTGTTGAATATTCTACCAAGCTATTGAAATTTTAAGTAAAAAATATTATACTTCTATAGAGAGATGAATTTTTAACCCAAAAATATGATTTTGATACAAAGCTGCCGAATTTTCAACCCGAAAATATAATTTTCCAAAAAAAAAGTTAATTTTCAACCAAATAGTTCAAGTTTTAAGCCGGTAAGGTGAATTTTCTACAATACAGAAGAAATTTCAACACGAAAATATACATTTTCAAAAAAAAAGTTAACTTATAACAAAATAGTTCAATTTACAACCACAAAAATGAATTTTCAAACAGAAAAATTTCCAAGTAACAAAGACTTTTCAGTAAAAAAGAAATTTCGACTAATTGTGAAATTTTTAAGACAGAAAGGCGAATTTTCTAAAAAACAGTTGAATTTTCGACACAACAAATAAAATTTTCCAAAAAAAAGGAAATTTTGAAGAAAATAATTGAATTTTCAAACATAAAAGATGACTTTAAATCTTTAAACAATAAAATGCGTTTTTGATAAATTAGTTCAAATTTCAACCACATAGTTTAAATTTTCGACCAAAAATATAACATTTTAAGAAAATTGTTGAATTTCGACAAAGTAGATACATTTTCAACCAGAAGGGATTCTGAACCAAAAATATAATAGTAGACTTTTCAATTAAAAATAATTAACTTTTAACCAAAAAAATATGACTTTTCTACCAATAGATACCTTTTCAGTCCATAAGGACGAATTTTCTACCCAAAAAGATGAATGTTTGACAAAACAGTTGAATTTTCGACCAAAAAAAGATTAATTTTCAACAACAAAAAAAACGAATTTTCAAGAAAATAGTTAAATCTTTAAACAATAAAATGAATTTTTAATAAATTAGTTCAAATTTCAACCACGTAGTTCAATTTTCGACCAAAAATATGACTTTTTAAGAAAAATGTAGAATTTTCAACAAAATAATTAAATTTCCAGTCAAATAGTAGACTTTTTGAATAAAAGAGATAAATGGCAAACAAAAATATAAAAGTCGAATTCTTAATTGAAAAGAATTAACTTTTAAACAAAAATAGTTGGATTTTCTTATTGGGTTGTAATTATTCAGTGCGCATTTAAGCGAAAAAAACAAGAAAAAGGGGAAGTTTTTTGACAAAATTGAAAATAGACAAGTTCTTTTGAAAAAGTGGAAAATAGGGTATTAGGGGAAAGATTCTGAAGTTTGGTATGTTAATGTTTTTCTTCAATAAATATTGTGCTCACAGGAAACAAATTTAATTGCATGAGTAAGAATTAGAAATCGAAACGAAAATGTATGTAAATTTAATGAAACGAGGAAACTCGAAGATCGACAGTTATTGTGCGAGCTCTTAAGCCATGAATCGATTTCGCTAAAGTAATTTGACTTTGGAGTTGAAGATCGATAGTAAAAGTTGCATTATAGTGGCACTTGACGAGCGAAGCCAATTAGTAGGTAAAACTCTTGCAAGTATTGACTTACATCAGTGGCAGTATCCATGATCTGAAATTCTATTATAACGTTACGAGAAAATAACTGCCAACTTTCCATAAAAAAAAACATCATTATAATACCCAAGAGTGAAGGTTTAATTTGCATTTTTATCACTAACATTGTTCAAAAGACAGTCTGAAACACTACTAGGGTAAGTGGTACAATGATTGGCCACTTAAGGACTTTTTCAGTTTAACCATTTTGTAAAAAAAAAAAAAAAAATAAGCACCGAACAAAATTCTTAAGTACACAGAGGGATAATCAATTTTATAAATATTTAAACTGCCATAGTAAGTTGAGCGTTAAAAGTAGTAGATAATTTATATTTAAAGAAATTAAAAAAAAAATAACAATAATTTGAAAAAACACAATTACATAGTGTATAAAAAGTTTAAACAATTTTGAATAAATGTTTGCGAATATATTAGTCATTTGCTTTTCAGATATTGTGGCCAATCATTATGTTTCCCCTTTATTCACGATGGCAATGATTGGCCACCCATTTATCGACATACATTATACAGATACAATTTTAAGGTAAGAATACTACTATCGTGTGTCTTAATTCACCAAATTCAATTAAAAACGAAAATTTGTTAGTTAAATCTATCGTCACTACTAAAAAGTAATAATTTTCAACATGTGGACACTCCTAACCTCAAAAGCTTTTCGCATAAATTTATTACATTCACCGGTTCTACTTACTTTGACATTTAAACTTAAAACAATGCACTAACCTAGCTTGTCCAATACGCTTCGGAATTGTTTGCGCTCCATCCTGCATTATTTATTAGTAGCTATATTTCTGAGTACTCTATTATATAAAAATATTTAAATAAGGTGACCAACCATTGGGGAGTGGCCAACCATTGTACCCTGTTGAATATTGCATTCACAAAATTTCTGCCAGAATAATATAATATTAAAATCGAGTGAAAACATGTGATTGAAGAGTTTCCAAACGGAAAAAACATACTGAACCCTAAAAAATTTAATAAAATTGAGGTACTTCAAGCATGAAGTGAAGATTCTATTGCAAAAAAGCATATTGAGAAATAATTACAGAGAATACGATTTCCTGATTTGCAAAAATTTGTCTCGGTCATTGAAATACAAAACTGAACTGCAAATTAAAGTACTGAAAAAAGTTTAATTAAAAATTACTTTAAAAATTTGAAATTCAAATTTTTCATTTATGCTCAGTAACTTACACGCTTAAAATGGAAGCTTTTAACGCTTTTCACGTGAAAAAGTTTTTATTCAATTCCGTTCAACTGCACAATTTTTAATTTTAAGCTTTTATACAATGAACAGTAGAAAGTTTTTTAGTGTAAAATAAAAATCCACGCTATCATGTTTAAACTAGAAACTGCAGAATCAATCAATAAATTTGTAAATACTCAAAATTATATCAGCGGCCGCCCTGATTGCTGTATATTTCATTATTTCGACATGATTTTATACAAAAAGAAGTAACTATACTTTTACAAAAACGAATGAAGTAGACCGTTTTTTATTTATTCTTCTGAGACAAATTTTGAAGAAATAATCAGTCGATTCCCAAAATTTTCCAATAAATCTTTTAACATATTTTTGCGCCAAGATTAAAACAATGAGACTTTTTCTCTTCTTGATTATCAAATATAATTTTTTTTACAAATAAATTTAAACAATCCTACCGAATATTAATAATAGTTTATCATCCAAAATTCTGAGAAGACAAATTTTCCGAATGCAAAATAGTAATGAATATTTATGCACTTTTGCGAAAATGACAAATTCTCGAAAGACCCACAAAAAATCGTACGAGAGTTTGGTCTGGGGGATTTAAATAAGAGGCTCGACAAGAGCCTTGTTCTGGACTCTTTTTAAGATCACACTTCGCAATCTGGTATGCAGATTTAAAAGTCTTTGAAATATTTGCATTCTTACGATCCTGCGCAGAAAAGTTAACTTTTAATTTAAATAAAATAGAAAACCTGGAGAAACTTATCGTAATTATTAGAATTTTATCGCCGTGCGCTATGAAGAAATAGAAACAAAGATACTTTTGATTAATACCAATTTCGATGTTAAAACGATTATTTCGGACAAATACTTTTTGAAGAACAAGAAAAAATCTGTCTCAGCCTGGATTTAAACCGGGAACGCCACTATCCATGAGTTTGATCAATTATGCTGGCCAAATTGGCCTCAGTATATATGTTCTTTTTCTTCACAGCGACCTTTTTACAGGGGAATACTAAACGTATTTCTCCACTGCGACAAACGTAATATTTTTGAACAACGTGGGTTTAATCTGATTAAATTAATAATTAATTGATCATCATTTTAAATGGTAATAACATGGTAATAACACGCTGATCAAAAACTGTACATTTGTAGCAGTGAAAAAAATACGTATAGTATTCCCCTGTAAAAAGGTAGCTATGAAGAACAAGAAAGGATCTGCTGAGGTCTCGGCGGCCTCTATTTCAAAACTCGGACGTTAACGTCTTTACATGTTAATAACAAATTCCAAATATTAATTAGATAGAAACAAAGATAATAGAAAAAATGATTTAATGAGAATCAACTTTCACCTTACATAATCAATCGGATAATTAAACTCGTAATTAATATTATATCAATTGTGCCTGGGGAGATTATCGAAACTTGTTTGCAAATTCGAATATTCGCCTATATAATAATGCGATTATAGAGCAGCCTTCTCGATTTGCATTTAAGTCGAAACCCGAAGCGGGTCTGCGCCAAGATTAACCTTCGCATAAGACTAATCTGCTATTAGGACTTTGCGAAGGGTGAAGTAGCTTATTTAGCATAATACCTGTATTATAGTGCAAGTTGCGATACTTTGTTTGCAAAACAATGCATGGAATATCAATGCAAGATTAAAAGCAAAAAAACTTTTCCATCATTATGGGCGAGAAATAAGAATTAATTGATTAAGTAATAAGCATCTCCGATAATTATTATCGAGAAATTCCAAAGTATATGTTAGAAGCCAACTACTCATAATTTCCACAAAACTAGGGTATCTACCGATGGATGATTTTGAATTCCCGGTTTTCTCTTGGTTAATTTTTAATTTTTACAGGTCAATTGAAAAGAGTTTAGAAGATTTAAATGATTTGAAACGATTTTTTAAAGAACTAGCATCATCAATCGCACGCTACGCGATTGATGGGTATTTTTTGGAAGAAATAATTTTAAAAACAAAATAAAAATTTCAAATAACTACTAATATAAAAAGAATTTTCAAGATTTGAGATAAGCCAAGTCAAAATTTTTAACAAAATAGTTCATTTCAACCAAATAGTTAAATTTTCAACAAAAGAAGATGAATTCTCAAAAAAAGGGATATTTAAAAATATATAAAATTGATATTTCCACCAAAAAAGATGTTTATTTCAAGTAAAAACCGGTTGAATTTGCCCAGAAAAGTCGAATTTTTCACAAAAAAGTTGAATCCTCAACCAAAAAAGATTAACAATTTCCAGTTGCATTTTTAACCAAAAAGATGAAATTTTTTCCAAAAGAGACGAATTTTCTACAAAACTGTTCAATTTATTAACCTGAAAATATAAATTTTCAACGAAATAGATCCTCGAACAAAAGAGATTAATTTTTAGTCAGTTGCATTTTTAAACAAATAAGAAGGAATTTCTTCAAAAATAGCCAAATTTTCTACAAAACAGTTACATTCTTTAACCCACACAAAATGAATTTTTAATACATTAATTCAACTTTTAAGTAAGTAGTTGCTGTTTTAACCAATATAGATGAATTTTCAACGAAAAATGTAACAGTTCATATTTCAATCACAAAAGATTTTTATTTTAATTAAGAAACAGTTGAATTTATCAAAAAAAGACAAATTAAAGAAAAAGTTGAATCCTCAACGAAAGCAGATTAATTATCAACCATAATGATGATTGTTCGACCAAGAAGATTAATTTTCAAACAAAAAAAAAACAATTTTCAACAAAATAAATGAATTTAAAAAAAAAGAGTTACATTTTCAAAAAAAAATAGATGAATTTTGAACTAAAATGATCAATCTTCAGTCAAAGAAATGAATTTGTAATAATTATTCAAATTTTTTATTGAATTTTCAATCATAAAAGTCGAATTTTCAACAAAATAGTGGCATTCTCAACCAAAACAGATTTATTTTCCAATTTTTTTGTTGAAAATGCATAATTTTAGTTGAAAATTCATTTCTTTGGCTGAATATTGCAGTATTTTGTTCAAAATTCTTTCTCTTTTTTGTTTTTGGTTAAAAATTTATTTTTTGTAAAATGAAAATGTAACTATTTGATGGAAAATTAATTTGTTATCTTGAAAATTCTACTTTTCTGGTAGAAAATTCTATTTTTTTGATTAAAATAACATTTATTATATCTTTTGTTGAAAATTCATCTTTTTGGTTGAAGATTTATCATTTTAGTCTAAAATTCATTTTTTTGTTTGTTTAAATTAATCCTTTTAACTGAGAATGTAACTATTGAATTTTTGCTTGAAAAAATGTTCTTTTTAGTTGAAAATTTAACTACTTGATTGAAAATGAATGTATTCTGTTGAAAATTCGACTTTTTTGGTACATTCTTGGTTGAAAACTCATCTCTTTGATTGAAAAATCAACTTTTTGGTTAAAAATTGATTTATTTTGTTGAAAATTAAACTATTTGGTTGTAAATTCATGTTCTTTCCAAGTCCAATATTAGACTTAGCACCGTTTAGCATTCCCCGCTTCAATTTTTACTTGGAACAGGGAATTTTCTAAAAGAATTATGATTCTAATTTGGAACAAGAAATTTTCGAAAAGAACTATATAACCCTGACACTGGAGAAGGAATTTTCCAAAAGAATTGAAATTTTCAGTTAGGACATGAAAATTCCAAAAAGAATTGTAATTCCCAGACCGGGAGAATGAAAAATTGACCGGGAGAAAATCGGGAAATGAACAGGAATTTGAAATCATCCGGCGACTATAGGGCACTCTGCTATTGTAAGGGAAAAGTATTTTGTAGTAAAAATGTCCGTAGCTTTTAAATATCTCGTTTTACCTTTGATCTTCTTATCTCTTGAGTGAGGCAAGAATTCTTCCACAATCTAGAAAGATGGAAATAGTCGAGGAAATAGTATTTCTAAAGGTAATATACATGTTGTGTAGATATAGTTAAATAGATTGAGTGTCCAATGTCCGTCCTGTGTTCCTGTTAATCCCTTTCAGAATTTTCCCATACACGTTATCCTGTTGGTTGTATCTCCAGCATTGTCTCGAGTTCGCTCTCTAAAGGGAGTGCACATTGGTGATATAGGTACTTGCATACATACATTGTTGAGTGCACCAGTTGTTCCCTTTACGACACGCTTTTTTCGCACGTCGTCAAAGAATCGATTTTTAACTCGGTTTGACGAACACATCCGCTTTTGCTAATGTTCCTTCCATGATGAGAATTTCAGATAAAAGAGATGTTTTTCTGACGAAGTTTAATCCTTTTACACTTCACTCTCTTCCCCTATTCTCCTCTTTTCCTATTTTTTAAAGAATTTTTCTTTTTCCGATGTTTTCAAGAAAGTTCCCCCTTTTCTCCTTTTTTCGCTCAAATGCAAACTGCATTAATAAAACTCAATTAGAAAACTTAAATATTTTTAGTTAAAAGTTATTTCCTTTTAATCAAAAAGTCTGCTACTATATTTCTGGTTTAGAATTCATCTCTTTAACTCAGAAATTCTACTATTTGGTTTGAAAATTCATCTAATTTGTCAAAAAGTCTTTCTTTGTTTGCTAGAAAATTCCACTGTTTGTTGAACACTTGTCTTTTTGGATAAATAATTCATCCTATTGTTTTGAAAATTTTCTTTTCCAAGGAAGTTCACGTTTTTTTTTAATTAACTTTTTTTGTTAAAAAATCATATTTTCTGGTTGAAAATTCAACTGTTTTGTGGAAAATTTGCCTTTTTGGAAAATTCGCCTTTTTGGAAAATTCCAAAATTTGGTTGAAATTTTTATTCTGTCTTGACTCCAAAATCTTTCTTAGTTGAAAATTTGTCTTTTTGGTGTGAAAATTTATCTCTTTTGGTTAAAAATCAAACAAAGTGGTTTGAGATCAAAATAAAACCAAAATAATAAAACAAAAAAAATATAATTTTAAACTTCAAAATAAAAATAATTTTTTATCAGAAAAATTTGTATCCCTCAGGGTTTAATTTGAAAATGTTCATAGTTAGGTCCTTTAGTTTTACTTCATACATTTACAAACTTTTAAAATAGATACTGTTTTTAAAGCTTATATAAAATTTCAAATTATACATAAGCATTTGAAATTAAAGAATTTTGATTTTGTAATATTAGACAATTTCTGGACATTTTAAATTCAACAATTTCTGAACTATCAATTGTACATGTAAATTTTTCAAAATTAAACATTTTTTTATTGAAGATTTAAAACATATTGCTTTTTAAAATCTAACAATATGTGAGTAACTATATTTATGGAAACATTTAAGATCTCCGGATACGTAAAACAAATTGGCACCCATGAAAATATTAAAATGACGAAAGTAAGAGTTTTTTTTAAATAGCGTACTAAGCAGAATTGACTATTTCTCAAATTATTTAACTCGTTAAAAAAATGTCTACAACTCTTAATACTTACAAATTTTATATTATGAATTTTAAAATAGTTTATGCTTTTGATTTTAGAAAAAAAATCCAGGAACGCGTTTTATTTAAATGTTTTTTATTTAGAGAAATTTAATTTAATTTATATTTGTATAGAATTTCAAATGATTTCTACATATTTCAATGGATTTTAACGACTTCCAAAGGTTGGGAGTAAAATGAATTTTATTTCAAGGGATTCCTAATTATTTCAACAATTTCAAGGAATATGAAGGACATACCAAACTTTCAAAGGGTTTTCAAGATTTGAAGTTATTTTAAAAGATTCGAAAGAATTTTAAGAGATTTCGTTTTAAAAAATCGAAGCTCCTTATATTTAAAAAATTATCATTATGCATATTTTAAAATAGTTTTTTTCAAATAGTGTAAAATAATTAGTCGCTTAAACTTGAACTATATTTTTAATTTGAGTTGGATATAAATATTTAATTATACTTAGAGTATCACGATTTAATTATTAATTAAGAAATTTTTAGAAGAGGAAATATTCTTGCATATCAGAATGATTTAAAACATATATAAAAATGGTTCAATTAATAAATATGATGTTTTCTCGGGCTTTTTTATATCACCGTGATTGGATTTTCAACGACCTAAATATATCCAGTTAAAAAAATTAATTCTTCAATGGCCGAAATTATTAAATATATAATTTAAAATTAATTACAAACTATACAATTTCTTATGAAATTATTGTTTCTTCTTTTCTACATGTAAAAAAAAATTATCTTTCCATATTTTGCCACTTTTTTTAGATCTTTTTGCTTTGTGATCCCTGTAAAACCCTAAGGGGTCGTCCATAAACTACGTTACCAATTTTAGGCTATTTTTGACCCACGTGGCCCAAAATTCTATCAAAACATAGGAATGAGGTTGATTTTTCATGAAAATAGGGTAATAATAGAGGAATAAATTCTTTCAAATAAAATTAATGTAAATACCATATTGAATTCAATATGAAACACTTTAAATTCCGAAGATTTCAGGTCCAAATATATATTGAATTTTCAACTAAAAATTATGAATTTTTAACCAAATATTTAAATTTTCAACCAAAAAGACGAGTTTCAACCAAATTTTTAAATTCTCAGTCACAAGGACCAATTATCTACCAAAAAAATGAGTTTTCAACCCGAAAATATAATTTTTTTAAAATAATTGATTTTCAACCGAATAGTTTAATTTTCTACCAAATTATTGAATCCTCAATCAAACTATATTAAGTTAGACCCAAACAGTTGCATTTTTAATCGAAAAGGGTGTTTTTTCAACCAAGAAGATTATTTTCGAACAAAACAGACAAATTTTTAACAAAATACATGAATCTTCAAGGAGAAAATATTAATTTTCAATTAAAAATATCAATTGCCAACCGAAAATGGAATAGTTACATTGTTAGTTAAAAAAAATCAATTCTCAACCAAAAAAAAAAGAAGGAATTTTCAACAAAATAGTTACATTTTCAACCAAAGAGATGAATTTTCTTTTCAACAAAAGAGTTCAACCCAAAAGATGATTTTTTAACCCGGAAGATTAATTTTCAAAAATAGAATAGTTGAATTTTCAACCAAGGAGGTGAATTTTTAAAAAATATAAACTTTTTAACAAACTAGTTCAACTTTAAACCAAGTAGATGAATTTTCAACTAAAAAAGATGAATTTTTAAAAGAATAGTTAAATTTTAAACCAAAAAGATTAATTTTGCAGGAAGAAGATTAATCTTCTACAAAAAAAAACACAAAGTTTCAACAAAATACTTTAATTTTCAACAAAATTGTTGAATTTTAAAGCCGAAAGGACCGGAAAAACGATTTTTGAACAAAAAAGTTATATTTTCATAAAAATAAATAAATTTTTAACCAAATAGTTGAATTTAAACCATAAATATGAATTTTTAACAAAAAAGTTAATTTTCAACTGAATAATTTAATTGTATAACAAATTTTGGAATCCTCGACCAAACCAGATTTACTTAGACCCAAACAGTTGCATTTTTAAAGAAACAGGATGCATTTTGAACCAAAAATATTAATTTTCAATAAAGAAGATGAATTTTTAACAAAATATATGAATTTTCAACTACAAAAGATAAATTTTCAATATAAATATCAATTTTCAAGCAAAAGTGGTATAATTACATTGTTAGTTACAAAAATTAATTCTGAGTGAAAAAAAAAATGTTTCAACAAAATAGTTACATTTTCCGCAAAAAAGATGAATTTTCAACTAAAATGATGAATCTTAAAAAAATTAATTTTTCTACAAAAGAGTTCGACCCAAAAGATGATTATTTAACCCGGAAGAATAATTTTCTAAAAATGGAATAAATTTCCAACCAAGGAGATGAATCTTAAAAAAATAAAAAAAATAATATAAAAATGAAATTCAACAAATTCAACAAATTTTCAATCAAACACTAGAATTTTTAAACAAACGAGATGAATTCCGAACAAAAAATGTAACTGTAGTCTTTTCAACCAAATGTAGTTGACTTTTCTCGTGAAGTTCTATTAATTTAGTTCGCATTTAAGCGAAAAAATCGAGGAAAAAGGGAGAAGGATATGTTTTTAATTCCGGATCTTAATATCAACTTCTGAATCAAGCAAGTAAAAGCACATTACAAAATGACACTTATTGAACGACTTGAAATACTTTTTCACTTTTGCAGAAAGTAGAAGAAATTGTAAAACACGGAGTTGATTCTTTGAAGGTTTTGCCAACCTTAAAGTGAAATATTTTAAAAACAGAGGATGTGAGAAAAGAAACAAAGAGATAGAAGTAAAAATGAAAAAAAAGGACTAAGGTAGCTATTGGTGAGACAGTCTTTGGTGTGCCAGCAATCGATATCAACCCCTCTTAGGGTCGGTCGTGGACCAATGTAGGAGGCAGGAGGGTGGAGGCACCCTCGAGCGTTTCCAAGCGCTTCCAAGCGTATCGTACGTCGTCTCGTACATTCTCAAATAAAACCCCGTGGCTGAATTTCCTATGGGAGAGCGAGAGTGCACCCCCATAGTCCCGTAGTCCAGATATGCCTAACTACCCTCTTTTCTATGTACTCCGAGTTTCACCCTCTACTCGCTCCTTGTCTCTGATGCACGAACTGAATAAGCGACGTGGTATGAAGGACCTGCGGAACCATATGAGAGCTTTTCATATTTTTCGCACGAGAACGTCAAACTGCAACCCCAACACTCTTGCATTAACTCGCTCCACTCAATTCCGTTTCCAAAATTCGTGGATTCATTTTATTTCGTGATAGAGAATATTACAAGTCTGGGCCTCACCACACTATTTACACTATTTGTCATGTTTTTTTTAGCAATAACACTATTTTGCTACTATTTCGAAAAAAATGGCACTACGGACACTATTTTCTCACAATTGTCTGCTAATGCCACTATTTCTTTACGTTTCCTTGAAAAATATTTTTGGATTTCTTCGCTAAGTGGGTAAAAATGGTCTCAGTGACTGATTAGGGGCCGTCCAAAATGTTGAATTTCCAAGCCAAAAAGATGAGCTTTCAACAAAAACAACTAAAATTTTCGGAATTTTCAACCAAAAATATGAATTTTTGACTAAGGAGATTAATTTTCTTTCAAAAAAGATAAATTCTCAACAAATGACACCAATATTCAACCAAAACGTTGAATTCTCACACTAGAAAAGATCCATTTTTAATTAAAAATGAAATAGTTAAATTTTTATTCCAAGAAATTAATGTTTAATAAAAATTAAAAGAATTTTCTGCAAAACAGTTCAACTTCTTACCAAACTGTTGAATTTTCATGCCAAACAGATGAATTGTCTAAATCTCCAAGATGAATTTTCAACCTGAAAATACTAATTTTCACCAAAAACTGTAATAGTTGATATTTAAACAAGAAACTTGTGATTTTAAATAAAACCCCGTTTAATATATCAAAAAAAGAAGAATTAAAAAAAAAACTTAAAACCTTAACTAAAACAAGATTCATGTTCAACCATACAGCTGCATTTTTAAGCAAAACATTCATTTTCTACCCAAAAAGACGAATTGTCAACAAAAAGTATATACTTTCTACCAAACAGTTGAATTTTCAACCAAGATAATTCATTTTGTACCAGAAAAGATGAATTTTCCACCAAAAATATATCGATTTTTTAAACCAAATATTTGAATTTTCTACCAAAACTAAAAAAGTTGAATTTTCAACACTCAAAAAGTTAATGTACTGCGAAAACAGTTAATTTACAACCAATCAATTGAATTTGGAAAAAACTGTTAAATTTTCAGTCAAGAATAAACATTAATTTTTAACCAACAAAAAAAACGAATTTTCAACAACAACAAAAAGTTTTAAGAAAGTAGTTCAACTTTCAACCCACGAGTTGAATATGTAACATAAAAAGATAAATTTTCAACGAAAAATGTATAGTAATTGATATTTTAACAAAACAAGATTTTAATTTAAAATAATGAAACAGTTGAATTTAACCAATAATGATGAATTTACAACAAAATACTTGATTACTTAACTAAAACAGGTAATTTTTCTACCAAAAAATTACATTTTTAACCAAACAATGTGAATTTTCAACAAAAAAAGTTGATTTTCAACCAAAACAAGTTAATTTTTAACAGGACAGTAGTATTTTTAACCAAAAAAGATGAAATTTCTACCGAAATAGATACATTTTGAAACCAAAAAGATAAATGTTCAACAAACCAGTTGAATTGTCAACCAAGCAGTATGAATTTTTAACAAAATTGTTGAATTTTCAACAAAATAATTCAATTTTAAACCAAATAATAAAATTTTTAAATAAAAAATATGAATTCGTAACGACAAATTTTACAGTAGACTTTTCAACCGAAAAGAATGAACTTACAACCAAAATAGTTGGATTTTCTTTTTGGATTCTATTAATTCAGTTGAAAAGTCTACTATTTTATTTTTGGATGAGAATTCATCTTTTCTTGTTCAAAATTCAACAATTTGGTGGAATTTTTCTTCGATCTTGACACAAAAATCTTTCTTGGTTGAAAATTCATCTCTTTTTTTGAAAATTCGCCCTTTTGGGTTGGAATTTCAGGTATTTTTTGTAGAAAATTCAACTATTTGGTTGGCAATTCATATTTGTGCGTTAAAAACGTGACTGTTTTGTTGAAAATTTATCTTTTTGGATTGAAAATTCAACAGTTTGGTTTAAATTTTGTATCTCTCTTGACTGACTTGTAACTTGGTAGCAACTTCAACTCTTTCGTCAAATATTCGTCTTTTTTGTTTCCAAATTCATCTCTTTTGGCAGTAATTTCACCATTTTTGGTTGAAAATGTAATTGTCTGGTTAAAAATTATTCTCTCCTGGTTGAGGATTCGACTATTTTGTTGAAAATTCGTCTTTTTTGGATGAATTTATTTGTTTTTTTAAATTTGAAATTCAAATCTTTTTTGGTTGAAACGTCATCTATTACTTTTTTGTGGAGCATTCATATTTTTTGGTTGAAAATTCACATACTTAGTTGAAAGTTGAATTCCTTTGTAAAAAATTTATTTTTTGGGCTAAAGATTCATCATTTTAGTTGAAATTGCATCTCTTTGGTTGATCAT
Source organism: Andricus grossulariae (assembly GCA_011634705.1). NCBI lineage: Eukaryota > Metazoa > Arthropoda > Insecta > Hymenoptera > Cynipidae > Andricus > Andricus grossulariae. The sequence continues at coordinate 24,140 of JAABKJ010004290.1, forward strand.
TTAACTATTTTGTTGATTCTTTTTCTTTTTGGATTGAAAATGAGTTTTTACGACTGAAAATGTAACTATTAAATTCCTTCTTGAGAATTGGTTTTAATTAATTAATTTTTAGAGCTACAGAGATTTATGTATCCAAAATTTGCTAGAACATTCCTCGGTTTAGAAATATTATGTCGGACATTCAAATTTGTTGCGTTTTTTTGTTCTAATACGGAGACAAGGGAGAACTAAATAACGGAAATGAGGAAGAAATGTTGCTTTTACACTGTTAAAAATTTCCTAAAATTTCAGTCAGTTTTCAATAACTTGTGTCACTGAAATTTCATAAATTTGGATTTGAAAATTAATTTGAGACCATATTCATTAATTTTCAGTGACACGAAACTTAATTTTAAAGCAAAAGTTATTGAAATTTCATAAAATTGACTCTGA
>JAABKJ010004291.1:0-24570 GCA_011634705.1 Andricus grossulariae
CTTTAATAATTTATTAATATATTTCAATAAAATTCTCTTCGTTGAAAAAGCAGTTTTTAAATTTACTTGTTACTACCCTTCGAAATAGTATAACCAGCAATACATTTACCAATTCATTTAGTAGGAGTATTACCAATTCCTTTAGTAGATATAGTTACTAATTCATTTAGTCCGTTATTCTTACTTATTGAATTAGTATATTCTCACTAATTACCAGTAAGCGAATCGGTACTATTTGAATAAGTAGAAAACTACTACCAATTAGTAGTTTTCTACTAATTCAGATTTAGAGAGTACACCACTGAACCTCTTAACTTTTAAAATTAACTGATTTCTTCAATACAACTATAACTGATCAATCCGTTATATTACTGCAGGTATTATATTATATATTGTTATTTTCGTTTTACTAATCCAAAAAATACAATTCTACTGATTGTCAGTAACTCAATTCTAGCTACAGCAATTAGTAGAATTTAACTGAAAATCAGTTATATTTTACTAATTAAAATTTAGTTAGGTCTAAATAAAGGGTAATTAGCGCATAGCGCGCATAATGTTCCAGTTAGTTAAATTTTTATGAATTCAGATTTAGAGGCATATCACTCTGCTGCAAAGCACACTCTTAAAAATAGTATTAAATTAAAAATACCCATGTTTATTAAAATTAATATTTCAAGCATATGAAATCGCTTTAAATTTATCATATGAAATCGCTATTTAGGCACGTGTTTATTAAATTTCATATACACTCATGATAATCGCTCAGATAATTCCATTTTACACAAATTAAAATAAGATGAGCAGTATTTTTCGGTTCTTAATAATAAAACATGATACCTTCTTACATGAAATTTCTACTACTTCACTTTGATCATAAAAAGCAATTCAATCGACGAATTCTAGATTATTACTTCAATTGCGAGTATTTGATAGGATTTAAGGAAATAAAAGCACTTTGAGTTTTCAGGCACGCTTTTATACCGACCTGTATATTATATTTAATATAAAGTGTACAGCTATTCATACTTTAATGTATATTAAATTTCAGCTACCGTGTTTGCAAATGACTTCATATACATTTGTATTAAATTTAATACAGATTTTTCTAGCATATCCCATGATTTTCTGTGACAATATACAAGCTATTTCTGAATCAACGAATGAAAGTCACACTATGTGCATATTGTTTATTGCAGATGATACAATTTAATACCAGTATCCGGGTTGAATAATATACTATGTTTGTTCAGCTCTCAGAAGAAAAATCTGATTCCTCTCATCATTCCACAAATCTAGAAGCTACATAAAAGCTGCGCAAGAACAATGTGGAAAAAATTGACGCACATCCGCAGATCAACATCACTCATCATTATTTGCACTTTCCTCCGCAAAGCACTGTATTCTTACACACACCTCAAGTCTCAGGAAGTACATTAGTACAATATCATTCCACCAAACGTCACCAGTTTCTCGTGATTTCATCACTTATTCCAAGAATCCTTCTCAGTGGAAAAAGTGTAGTAGCAAGTCAACTTCACTACTATCTTCTTTCTTCCTCAAAAATCAACAAGATTATCAATATATCCACCAAATATCGTATACGCGGTATCTCTGGGTCATAAATTGTGATTTTTTCGAATCAAAGGTCGGGAAAAGTTTCGAGTTTGTCCTGAAGCCTGGAGGGTCTGCAATGATGCTTTGCTCTAACTGACCATGGGAAAGGTGGCCAGTATTGGCCAATGAGAGCCAAGGGGCTGGACATTCGAGGATCTTTCTCTGGGCTACTATTTGATGGTTTCGACCAGCGCCACTGGTCTCTCTTCGGTTCAGGTGTTCTTCCTCACTGATGTGGAGGAGGGAGGTTAGAAGTGGAGGCTCACTCACGTTTTCCACCTCCACTGAGTTTGGGACCTCAGCATCGGTCTTCAGTTTCAATCCGAACCCTGCCAGCGGCACATCCATCCGACACCTTATCGTTAGTCGTGTCGATGGTACATGGCAGGTCGATAGTGAATTGTAGATACCACCTATCAATCAGAAATACACCCCAGATAGTCAAGACTTTGATATTAGAATCGTTGCGACGGACACGTGTTTCTTCGATTTAAAACCGAGTCGGATTTCGCGGGTTTTTTCGGTTTTATCAGCGCGCAGCTTCACCCAATGCGGCACGCAGCAACTGAAATTAAGGTAATTTTAGATAGACATAGTGATGTCATATCATTGTTTGGCGTTAGATATTTATGTGAATTGTGAACAAAGTGAAGACAATTTTCTCTGTTCTCATAGTGATTTTTGGTCTCTTCTTCATAAGGAAGAACCTATTTTTTGATATTAAATTCATTTTTCAAAATATCCATTCTTTTCTTTGAACATTTATTGTTTCATGTCTTGAAGAAGCTAAAGTCGTATTATTTACAAAATATACACTTACGGAATTTTTAAATCAGATCTTTTAGATTTTAAACAAGAAAATTGATGACCATTCAGGGAAAAATGAGTCTGCTAAAGTTAGAGGATTTTCAGTTCAAAAAGGGACAGCATAGCTTTTTTTTAAAAAGCTTACCGAATTTTGAGTTATTTTATTTTACGGATACTTTCTGGAAAATTTAGAGACTTTATTATTAGAGTTTACAGTTTGAAGATTTCAACTTTGCAGAAAAGTGAAGTAAATGTTACAGAAAATATCCGTGAATTTAGAAAATTCTGTAAAATCTGCAGAAAATTCGGCAATGTTTCGAAAAAAACCTATGCTGCCTAAAATAAAAATCCCGTCAGATTGGAAGGTTTTTTCTGCGTTATTGTAAACATCCGATTGAAATTGAGTTTTATATTTTGATGTATAAATAACAATTGGACAATTATTAATTTCAAATGACACAACAACAACAAAATTAGTAATTCTACTTCTTATTTAAAAAGTCTTAAGTTTTACAAAAAATTATATTTTTTAATTAGTGATATTTGAACTGTTGTTTGAAGTTCAAAAGAGTTCCACTTTGAGTGCTTGCAAACAGGGAAAAAGCCTTTATGTTACTATGAATCTAAAAAAAAAAGAACAAGGGAAAATGAAATATAGCCTTTTTGAGAAAAATGACTTTTCAGCTTTTTTAAAAATGTAATTAAAATGTATAACTATGTAAACTCATTCCCAAGATACAACATTTTAAGCAAGATTTTCCTTTTTTATTTTCATCATTCACCTAAATATTCAAGTAGCCCTAAGATCGTGATTTTGTTATTTTTTTTTTATAAAAAACAAAAAAATATGTGTGTCAGTGAAAATCCTTACTTTTTTGATTAAGTGATTTCTGGATTTTTGGATCAGTGATGTTGCTGACTTTCAATTTAAATGCAAACTTGATTACGTGCTAAATCGACTTCAGTCAATTCCTCAATATTTAAGGATAGTAGCATTAAATTCATATATCAAAGTTAAATTTAAAATAAACTATTATAGTCAGTCAGGCTGTCAAATAAATAAAATTAAAAAATTTCCTTTCAATTTAATACTATCTTGAAGTTCTTAACTAAATGAAAATGGATTTATTCACTTTTGATTCAGTAAATGCATGTTTCGCTAATTATACATGTTATGATGATATAAATTTACAATTCATTGTTTGCATACAAAATCGGAAGATAATTTTGTACATGCTTATTATATTTTCATTAAAGAAAAGAAAATTGAAAGTTTTCGTAAAATTGTACATTATAAGAGAAATATTGAAAAATATGGATGAATTTTAAACAGTGTTTACATGTTAACAAGTTCGAATTATTTAGTTAATGAATCTGTTGTCGGAAATAAATTTTTTTTCTTAAAAAAATAGATTTATCACGTTTTGTTCGCTTACTTCTCAATTAAGGACAAATTGTATGCTATGGCGTCACTAATTACCGCCCGTTTATTATGTATTTTTTCCACTTTCATATTTTTCAAATGCATAAAATATCGCATTCAAAGGAAATAGTTTTTCTTGGATTTTATGAATTAAAATAATATTACTAATGACGTAATTGCAAATAAAAAACGTAATTTTGTAAGAAAATTTGTCAAAACGACATAAAAAATTTATTTTTGCAATTTTTATTGTAACTGCATTTTTTCTTACTATCGCTTTTCAATTTTTAAAAACTGGTTAAATTTTAATAAATGATTGTTCATTTTTTCGGGGAAAACATTTTGCACAACTCTAGTGTATCTACGTTTGAAAGTGAATTTTTCCATGGCTAAAATAATTAAAACCATTTTTTTTAAAGAAAACATTTTTTAAGCAAATCAGAGTGTGAAAAAAGTAATCTTATCACTCTTAAAACCTCCTTAGGGTTATTCTTAAAGTGTCACAAGCTAAGAAAAAATTGAGTTGGAAATGCTGAAAATTGAACTTTTAAAATAAGAGGGATTCGAATTTGACCAATTTAGTATTGAAAATGTTAAGTCATATTAATTTTAAATAGACGTATTAAAAATGCCTGATAAAAACATAAAAAATGAACAATCCTAAATTTTAAGCACTATAAATTAACCAGTTTTTAATTGAAAGCCATGCGAATTTAATCATCACAAATTCAAAGCATCTACATTTTTAATGAAATTTTTCATCAATCCATTTGGAATATAAGAAATTCTCCAAATTGGATCATTTTAATTTCAAAGACATTTCATTTCAAGACATTTCAAAGACAAAACTTAAAAATATAAAAATTTGAAACACAAGCATTAAAATTTGGAGAACTTCAAGACAAATTACAATTTAATTTTGAATTATTGACAATTAAATAAATTGAAATCGAACCATTTATATAATATCATGATGAAAAGCGAGAAGGAAAGTCATTTAACAAATTTAAATCTTAAGTTTCAAAATTAAGTTCAAAATTTAACAATTGTCTACATTTTGAGTTTAAAATTCAAATGTTGAAAACTATAAAAGTTAATCCCATATACGAAAAAAATTCCATTCCTATTTTTCATATTTTTCAACTAGGTATTTTGCATTAAGTAGAGTATTTCTTCATCTGAAAGAACCAATTTTGGAAATTTTAGGTCAGAAAAATTGTATTCGTTTATACTGTGTTTCGAAGATGATCCTGTCTTTGAATATTTTTAGTAACGAAATAACTGCAACAGTTGTATTTGTCTCAAATTGAGTAAGTACTCCACATACAATCAATCTCAAAATTCATTAAACCTTTATAATGATTTATGAATTTTCAATTTTTATTTGTTAATTTACCCATTATTTATTAAAGAAAGTTATCAGGGATGGTTTTTTAAGATTCCGTTGTGTTCTAGGTAAAAAGCTGCAATTCTCATTCAATTATGATGATAAATATTGTATTTCCTTCTTTAAAAGATTCTTTGGTTGATTTTTATTTAAAAGTATTATTTATTAATCATCAAGTTTGTCTTTTGCCTGTGAAAAAATTGCATAGGAGAAAGAAAAGTTTAGGGGCAGTAGTATGTTTTGCAAAAAGTCAATTTAAACCTATGAAATCCAGTATGCACTTTTGTTGATTGATTAAAAATGTTTATTTAGACTCCAGATAATATCTTTAAGCAGTAAACAAAAGTTTATACTTGATTTGATTTGTTTAAATTTTCTTTGTCCGAAACTATATTTAGAAACTTTCCCATAAAATTAGAACATTTCTTCTATTCTTCCGACATTTTTTTTCTCTGTACATGTTCTTCACTTTCATTTGTACTTTTCTCGTCTCTATAATGATCTGAACAAGTTAAATTTTCATTGATGGACAGTAAAAAATCCAGTGACTATTAGCTTAAGATTTGAATTTTAATTGCTTTTAATTACGGTGTTTCATTCAATAGAATATTTTCTGTTGAGTTCACCAGAATGTCCGGCAACATACAAAAATAATGACAAAGAAACATGGATGTGAAAAACATGTTGACTTAGTGCCCAAGACGACAGTATTCATAGAGTAAACAGTATCAGTCATTGATTTACAGACAAAGAAAATTCCATAATGCACTTTTCATAGAAATTTTCCAAGTGGTCAGATTTTTCCATTTCATAATAATAATTTTCAAATACATCATCGTATCTTCAAACATAAGTGGCAGCATATGTTCCTAACGGAATATGTGCATAAACTGTGTTTCCATTACTTTACACTTTGGACTTAATTACGATTTTTCTACTATCTAGTAAAGAAGTTCAAGTTGCGAACATATCCACTTGTAAAGACGAATTCTTCAAACCAAAAAATGACCTCAGATTTCTAAGACACCTTGTTCAACTTTTTACATTTTTCTTCTAACATAAATGACTAAAAGAAGGAAAACAAAGGAAAAGAAATTGAGCTGAAGCGCGTGCTGTAGTCGCCACCGGCGGAAGTTGAAACTTGACATTACTGGGCGGAAGTGACGCGGTTCGAGCAAACAGGTCTCACATTTTTCTGGAGACGGACGAGGTGTGTCTTTCGGTCCTTATAACTCGGAACCGTTTTGCGTAGGTGTGTTTGAGTCGCGTGCCCCAAGCTTGGTGTAAATGTATCATAAACCTGTATACCGTGTTTACCATGACGAATGGAGGTATAGGCACACTCAAGAGTCCAGGAACTGAAACAAGTAAGAAAAACCAATCCACGGTATAGCATATTGTCATATACTCTCTCCAGAACTCAGATGAAGGATGAACGGTTTATGACGTCCAGGATTGGTCCCCAAACCGGAATCCCTCAAATGTGTGTAGACCGTAAACCGAGTTTGATGGGTTAGGCAACGTCAGGTCGTCAAACATTTACGAAAGCAAAAATTCTGATTCAAACTTCCTCGCCGACCTAGACACGAATCTAGGAAAATCCGATGAGTGATGGTCTTTGTTCCACTATTGCCGATCGCACGTCACTATCACTTAGATTTCTTTGTTCCTGTTCCACTTCTCTTATTTTGCAACGAGATCTATATATGTCTCAGCATGTTGCAAATTCAAGAATGATCATACCCCTCTGTAGTGCCAACAATTTTGAGTTGTCTTTAAACCGGATTTCTTTGAATCTTCTTTCAGGAAACGATGAAGGAGACTCTCTCGAAACAGGATATAAAATTAGAGTGGGAGGACCGACGTTCATCCGGAAACAGTTCTCCTCAGGTAACGAGAATGTCCGAGGAACAAACAAGTGGAAGTCCACAAAGCGTCATTACGACTCGAAGGTATACCCGGACGATCACAGCCACAGGCCACATCACCGAGACGATAGCTAGTCAAGAACCAAATTCTCCCGAAACAAATTCCAACATGAAACAGGTCATCCAGCAGCAGAAAGTTCACGTTAAGGATGAAAATTCTGATCAGCAAAGATATCAAGACGAGATGCAACATCATGCAGACCATGTCCCAATTTCTCCTCATCGTAGCCCTAATCAGCAACACGTGGGAGAACATCATCCTGTTATTTTTTCAATCAGCAACGGACAGGAACTCCAGGTTGAAGCTGTTGAAGCTTCTGAAGCAAGGAAAGAACCACCTAGGTAAGTTTTAACCGACTTCATTTTTACCTGAAATTCTCAAAAGGTCCTATTCCCAAACTTAGTTGCCTAAACTTATTTTCTAGGTATGAATCTGCAATTCCGGAGAGATCAGAAAGTGAGAGGATCTTCCTTTTCTCCAAGGATCCAGAAATGAGGAGAGATAGTCACGTGATTGCTCTTCAAGTTCAGGAACATCGTAGACAACATCAGCCACATCATCATAGAATCAGTCCTCACCAGAATAATGAACAGGGAAGATATCAACATTCACCTGCCAATGCTTCTAATGAAGATTATGATTCAACTGTTATGGTTGTTCAACCTGGAGGTGTTCAACTCACAACCTCATCTGCTACTTATTCACCACCAACTGAATTAAGAACCAGCCAACATCAACAAATCATCAATGCTGCCTACGCTGAAGCTGCAAACGGTACTGTCAAGTATGATACAGAAACTACTACTGCTGCTGATAGTATCAAAGTCTCTAGTACTTATACAACCCTGGAAACTGCAGCTCTTGCACCTCCTCAAGCAGTTCCTTATAATCAGTATCTTGTATCTGCTGATGCTTTCCAACAACCTGGTGGATATAGTTACACCAAATCCGGAGAATTTTTCTTTTTGCCAACTAGTAATCCGTCGGGAGTAAGGGGTGAGGTAAGTTTCTCATATCTACTGAGTCAGAACCTTTGTAGGAAATACCTAAATAGAACATTTATTTTAAGATAACATTTTCTCTCAATAGGTGGAACCGCCAGCCTATATAAAAAGTGACCCGACCCTGACATCATCATCGCTTCTCAATACTCGAACTGTAGCTCTTCAGTATCAACCAGGTTCTCCAGGTGCACAAATGGACCTTTATAGTACAGGTGGCACAGTTGCTTATCCATATCCAAAATCTGTAAACGAACACTATTGGTCCAGTGGACCAGGATCGCCTCCAGGACTAGAATGTGGACAAGGTTACCCAGGTGTAACAATATCACCTAGTGATGCTGGAAGTGTCAACACAGGAGCTTATTCTGGTGGTTCCTACATCACCTCTGGACCAAATGGACCACCATCACCATGGGGGATACATCTTCCTAGTTCTATGGACTCTGGGTTGGATGAACAAGTCCTAAATTCCGAAATGAAGGAATGTGTCAACTGTGGGGTAATGGGAACACCATTATGGAGACGAGATGTCACTGGAAATTATCTCTGCAACGCCTGTGGTCTTTATAATAAAACAAACGGAGTTAGCAGACCACCTATTCGTTGTGCAAAACCAAAACAGGCCATCACACCGGTGAGTGATTCTTTTTTTAATTTGAGTTATTTTTTATCTATAGATTACCAATGTCCGTTTTAGTCTGGATCTGAAATCTAAATTCTGTTCTAAACACATTTTTGAAATTGATTGAATAAGATCTTCACTAACGATTCTCAAGACAAAGTGTATTGATGTAGTCCTTCGAGCTGGATTTTAATTGCCTTTAGATCAATTTGAACAAAAATATTCAATCTTTAAAAAAAAAAGAAAGTGTAGATATGAAAAAGGAAATGCAGGGAGTCCAACTGCAGGATTTATAGGTAGTGATTGTACAATGTTGACTAAATAAATAATTTAGCTGATACCCTACTGTCTGTAACGATGCGTATTTGTCAATACTATCTATTTGTAAATCTCCTCAGTTGACTTTCATACTGATTACTATCTCATAATAAAGGAGAAATACTTGATAAAAAAAGGTTGCAATGCCTTTATTTACTGTGCGAAAAAAATCAGAAAAGAGTATCTTATAAATTATTGTCTTTCGTTGCAATAATTTTTGAAGAATCGATTTGATTTTTGCTTTATCGTTGAATTCAAAGATTCATAATTAGATTCAGTCTGATAAATGGAAAGATATTCTTTTTATAAGCTTATCAGAATTCATTATCATCTATAATGTAATATATAATTAATTTGGACCTTAGGTAAGGAAGTGCTTATTGATTTGAATTGCAGAAAATATGTTCATTGTAAGAGAGACTTAAGATTATGATATCTTTATATTGCATCAGGATTACGTGTCTATCTTTACATCTGGGTCTAATTAATTACTATCTGTCATTGTGGATTATTCATATTTTAAATACAGTATTTTGAATTTTTATTTGTTTATGAACTCAAATATTTATGCTCAGATACAAATGAGTTTCAATCTATAGAAATAGTTATCTGTAATTATACTTAGAAGCATTTCGGAACATGAGATTGCACTTTTTTCTTCCTGATTATATTTTTCCAAGAAGCATTTGCATTTGCGCACTTTGGAAAAAGCAGATTTCTTGGCGCCCTTCCAATTTCTGGGATTTGTCCGAATTTTCGTTTACAGATGGATTTAAGTCCACTGTTGTCGGAAAGTTTGAAACCATTCTTCAAAGTGCAATAATGCGATACAGATGTGGAACAATGTAAACAGTGTAGAGTCAAATGTAAACGTTTGAGGATACACAAAGGTATTACCTCAAATTTGAGTGCAGTTTTAATAGCTGATTTTAGATTTCAGAGAAAAAAGTATCAAAATTAATATTGATCAAGAAAGAAAAATTTGAGGTCTTGAAGTTCAAATTATAATCAAAGGAAAATTATCATCATTTGAAAGCGTTCATTTCTGGAAGGACTCTTAACAATATTCAGTTAGCATTTTTCAATTCTGAAAAATGTTTAAATCTGCCTGGATTGATTGAAATTGCTTTGAATTTAAGACGGCAAAATGTAAATTTCAAAATTGAGTCTTATAAATTTAAACAACTCCACATTTCTTTGATGAATTTATCGTCTTTTCAAATTCGATGACTAATTCTCTAAATAGAAAAGAAGTTCAAAGCACCGAATTTCAAAATCTATTATTGTATGAAGTACCGTAAAACAAGGCTTATTTGGATATATGGGGTAAAGCGGTACACCCGTTTTTTATCAAGAAAAAGCAATATTAAGGCATAAAATGAAAAAATTCAGGGTCTCCGACTTTACCTCACACTGTCCACCTTAGCCTTAGTCTGTAGACAATTACACATAGTGAATAAGAGTTCTTAAAATTTTGAAGATTTTAATTTTTCAAGCTGTTAATTTTATCCTTTAAATTTGAAATAATTTGAATTTACAGGCCTTTAATTCTTAATTTATTTTGGTGAAATCTTCAAAAGGATGAAGTTCTTCTTAAAAATTTAAAAATCATGAGAATCTGATTAGTTTGAAATTGTTTACTTTGCAATTTCTTTATGCTTCCTATTGAAAGTATAAGTCAAAGTTTAAAATTGGTCAATTATGAAAAATAAAAAATGTTCACGCAGTCAAAGTGAATGCTCAAAAGTGATACTCCGTAAAAAAACACATGCATTAAATTCATCAAAATTTGTCTGGATTGAGTAAACTTGATCTAAATCTCTGGTCAATTGATCGTATTTGGAATCTCGATGACGAATTCTCTAAATAGGAAAGTAGTTCAAATGACCGAATTTCAAAATCTATTATCAAATGAAGTACAATAAAACGGGGCTAAGTCAGACATGTAGGGTAAAGCGGGACACCCATTTTTTATCCAGAAAAAGCAATATTGAGTCATGAAATGGTAAATTTCGGATGTCCCGCTTTACCCCACACTGTCCAGCTTAGTCCCGTTTTAAAGTTGTTTCCTACTCATTGTCTATGCAATTTCACATAGTTTCTAGACTTTCTAATGTTCTATAACCATTTAAACTTTTTAAAATTAAATTTAAAACGTAAATGTTTCTCTATTTGGAATTTTGGACACCATTTATGGTTAATTCGTGGATAAGTAAAAGAGGAAAATGGACAAGTCCGAAATTGTGACCATCGGAAACGAGGCCGTTGTTATTTGTGCTGATAAGGTGGTGGATGAATGGCTCGCGCACCGACATGACTTCGATATTAAGTAATGTTTGTGCTCTCGAGAGATGAGAGTCCCTTATCTCGCAGCAAGCAAATAATAACTCCATGACATGGCGGGTGTTGTTTGCTCTAGTTTTCTTACCCGAGCACTCCCAGTTTCGTGGCCGTCGATCCTCAAATATTCCTCGAGACGAGGTTGACTCGACCTGCTTCCTGTGACAGTCTTAGGGTCGAGACTTGAGACTCCAGGTTAATCACCGTTTATCTCTTCTCTAATCACTCAAATGTCCAACGAAACTTTTGCCTTGGTTCCATTTTTTCCTCGTCGATGATAATATTGATAAAAGTCAATAATAGATTACAGAATTGGATATTTCGTTGCACTATTCAAATTCCTACCCTCTACCAAAAATAGATGCGTACAAATATGGAAAATTAAGTTCCGTACAATGGGGCTAAGCGAGACAAAAAACGGGGAAAGCGGTCACAGGCAATCTTGAATTTCGCGAATTATATCGAATTTTCTGGTTGGAAAACGGGTGGAGGCCATGTAGGGTAAAGTGGGGCACGCGAAATTTTTGCATTTCATGACTTGCTATTGCTTTTTGTTGAATGAAACTCGAGTGTCCGTTTTACCCCATATGTCCCGCTTAGCGTGTTTCGGTACTTCAGTTTGAAAACTTCAAATTTCAAAGTCATTTTGGGAGGGTAGATACTTTTATTATTTCGAGTTAAATAGTATATTTTTTATTCTCAGCCAACAATTCAAAAAACAGGATTAAAAAATTATAAAATGTATCAGATGTTATCAAATGTTCAGAGGATTCAAGAATTTCAAAAAAATTTCAAAAGATTTGTGTAGATTCCGACCCATTTTTGAAAAATTAATAGAATCTAAAATAAGAATATGGTAGAATAAGAAACTAGTTTTTTTGTTGTTGTAAAACTTTATTAAAATTGTTCATTTATCTCTTTGATTCTAAAATTAATTAATAAAATTTCGAAGATTTCACATTTTCGCCAAACTTAATTTCTTTCTTTAAAACTTAAAATTCTGAGGATCTGATGATAGAAAAAAATTCTTTTTTATATATTAATTCATAAAAACTAAAAAAAAACATCAATAGATAGCGTAAAAGGTAAAGAAACGTTTCTTGTTTTAAATACGCGATTTTCAGTGAAAAATATTCATACAACTTACAATTCTTCCAAAATTGTAGCAAAAACGAAAATTGTACAAAAGTTGTGAATTTAAGGACTGAATGATAATCTGAAGAATAATTATATAAACTGAAAAATATGATGATTTTTCAAATTAAAAAAAAGCGATTTTCGACGAAAAATACTAACATGATTAAATATTTTTGTTTAAAATATCCGTTTTCGGGTAAAAAAAGTTAACATAACTTTAAATTGTTGGAAAATTGTAAATCTTCGTTTAAATTTATGTCGATATCTCCTACGATTGTACAAAAAATTAATATTTTTTTAATTTAATGATTTTTACTAAAAATACCGATTTCCGGTGTGAAACGGGAACTTAACCTAAAATTGTTGAAAAGTTGTGAATCTTCTTTAAAATATATTTCTTTTCGTTAACAATACCAATTTCTGGCGAAAAACACTAAAACTATCCAAAATTGTTAAAATATTCTGAATCTTGTTCAAATTATGATGATTTTTGTCGGAAAATATTAATTTTTGATGTAAAAAATCTACCCAACGTACAGTTGTTGAAAAATCACGAATCTTCTTTGAAATTTAATGAATTTTTAAATAAATAATTGTAATTTTCGCGAAAAACGCTATAAGAATCAAGAAGTTTTCAAGCTTATAAATTTTATTATTTCAAACAAAAATCGTAGGATTTAAATCTAAAGATTTTTGTTCATAAAAATACAAATTTCAGGATAAACACACCAACTTAACTTGAAGTTGTTCAAAAATGGTAAATATTCTCTAAAATCTAATATTTTTAAATTAAAAATACCAATAATTTCCGACAAAAAACACTAACATAATATAACAGAAAATTGTTCAGAATTGTAAATATTGTTCGAGATTTAATGATCTTTTAAAATAACCAATTACCCGTGAAAAACATGAATATAATCTGAAACTGTCCAGTAATTCCAAATCTTGTGCTAATCATAATGATTTTTGTTTCAAAATGCCAATTTTTAGTGTAAAACGCTAAGAATCTAACATAACCCAAAATTGTTGAAAATCGGAATCATGATGATGATTTTAATTTGAAAATGCTTATTTTGAGTGAAAAAACTGACACAAAACATGTATAATATTTTTAATAATTTATTAGATAATTTTAAAGTTTCAATTTAGCCGCGCAAGATCATTAAAAAGCACAAATGTATCTCAATTTGCATAAGGTTTTCTATAATTTTTCTGTTTAAAAGGGATTATTATTTGTAAATTTATTTGAAAATGTTTTTAATTCAAGATATAAAACATAGAATTATATTATAAATTTTTGCTACTTTTTTTTTATTTTAGGGAGGCGGAAGAAGACCAGGTGTAAGATGTGCAAATTGCGGGACAAGCAATACAACCCTCTGGCGAAGGAACAACAACGGAGAACCAGTTTGCAATGCCTGTGGTCTCTACTTCAAATTACATAGTGTAAGTTTCATATTTTCTTATTATTTATTACATAATCAAATGAACGATTCCTTCTTTAAATAAATGAAAGTCCTCAAATATTACACAAATATAAAAAGCACCTTTTCAAACCTCATAATTATTGCCAGTCAACCAGGTCAAAGAGAAATTTGAATAATACCCTAAGCTGGGGCTAAGTGGCACATCTGGGTGAGAAAGCGGTGCACCCTCGATTCTGCATTTCTGAATGCGATATTTGCTTCTTCTAGGTAAAAAATATAGAGACTTGCGTTTTAAATACAGAATTAGTGGTGTGCCACTTCCCCCCGCATATGCACCGATTAGCCTCAGTTTTCGGCAAATAAAATGTGAATATTTAATTTGTTCTTAACAATTATTTGAGGAAATCTATTGAATTTTGCGAATGCAATTTCAGTTGAATTTAGCTTGCATTAATGAAAAGGAGGTAAATCTGAATGTGAAACATGAATTTCATGATGTTTACCAGAATTTGCGTCACTAAGTTGTCGAGAATCATTGCTATGAAGCGTACAAAGGCTAAACTTGGCTGAGAAACAATAAAGAGTCGGCTTAAAACAAATGCAGTAAAGGCCGCAAACAAGAACGCTGTGCCCTGCACGACAGTTATATGATCCCAGCATATTCTCAGAATATTACATATTACAAGCGGTTTTTCTCTCATTAGACTTTGTAGTGCCTACCTATTCGTTTTCATGTCCTCTAAATTATTTAAAAATATACGCAAAAGATTTATAGTTTTATTTTCGTCATTTATATGAAACATTATTTCAAACTAATTTCCATTACTTAAGAAACATAAAAATCGCTGGAGGGAAAAGATAATTTATTATTATATCATATTAAACTCTGTCATAATCGAAAACAATATCGGTCATATTTCTTCACTATAACTTCTTAATAGAAGAGAAATAGTGCTTACTTTTTATTTGCGAAAGTAAAAATTATTTTCTTAGTAGGTACAAGAATATAACGTTTTTCTTATAGCGTTGTCTCTTGGTAAATTAATTAGTCAATTTTTTTAAAAATAAAACTTCGATCTTCAACCGTTCAATCGTCACCTTATCAGCTTTGTGCGTTTGATAAGAAATGCCATTTATCCGCTTGCCTTGCTCAGTTGAGGGAATCGATTGATTATCTATCGATCTCTTTGCGTGGTTATTTATTTACTGTTTTGAGAAATCACTTCCAGACATTCCTCGACAATTACTTAACTCTAGTTTTTTACCCCCTTAGAAAACCTGAAACTTTTATTTATCTCTTGAAGTATATTTTTACTGAAGAATTTTCAGTTTCTCATGTCAGAAGAATTCGAAGATTTATTTAACACAAGTAAATATTTTAACTCGGATGTTCGAGATTAATTGAGAATTTTGTATTTTTCGAGACGTTCAGTTTGAAATTCTTGATTTCGAACATTTAACATTAAAATTGTGTAATCTTGAACAGTTCAGTCAACAGTTGATGAGTAATACTTGTATTCAAAATCTGATATTTTTACTGAAATTTGCGTCTTTTCAATTTCGATCTCCTCCAAATTAAAATCGTTTCATTTAAAATAGTTTCCATTTAAAAATAATCATATTTTTCAAGGCTTTCATTTATAAGCAATAAAGTTTTCGATGATTTTGAACAACATAAACTGAAAATCATGAAATGGAAAATTTCGGATGTCCCGTATTACCCCACAATGTCCAGCTCAGTCCCGTTCAAAAAAATCATTCTTGTTTTGTAAAAAATTGAAATTCTCAATTTTTTGATGATAAGTTTTACATTGTAAAACATGGTAAAAAGATATCAATTAAAAACTTAAATTTAAAATAGGAATTAAAGGATGACAGTACAGAACTGGATAACCAAGCGTTCTTAGAAAAATTGATTTTTCTCGAAAGAGGTTCTTAACAAATCAAATATACATTGTGGTAAAAGGATTTTTTCAAAATATCTTTTTTGTTACAATAATTTGAAAGAAAATTCCATCAAAATTTTAATTAAACTTTAGTTACAATTTTGAGATGGTAATAATTTTTTTCATCTGTTTAGCATTGATATTTCTTGAAATTATTAGATATCATTGATTAAAGAAAATATATTTGCTTATTTTTTTCGGAAATTGAAGAAAAAAAATGTCGGGTCATTCTGTGATATCATGATCTTCAATTTGGATTTTCTCGGAACAGAATCATTTTTTTTGGATCAAACAATTTTTATTCCTATTCAGCTTCCCCATATCTCGGTAGCAAGTCGCTATTTGTGAAAAAATTGAAAATTTGTTTCTTAATCGCTATCCCAAGCCGATCCAAAAGCCCAATATCTTGAAAGCATGTTTTTAAAAATTTTTGAACTAAAAATTGAATTCTTTATCATAATCAGCAGCCAAGACAGCTTGGATTTTTGTTTAGTGTCACTTTGAAATTCCCATTTGGTTATCCAGTTCTGTGCTGGAACCCTTAAATTTATTTTAAGTTATTAACATTTTGAATTATTTTAAAATCTAATAAAATCATTGTTTATTTCCTAATAGGTAAATAGACCAATGAGTATGAAGAAAGACGGAATTCAGACGAGGAAAAGGAAACCGAAAAATCATGCCAGCATGGGATCAGGCCTTGGTGGACCAAGTGGTGTACACAAGACCGAGATTAAGTCCAGCTTACTCGGTGAGTCCTCGGTGAGCACGTCTATTCAAGAATTACTTTCCCTAAAAGCCGAAATAAAATCCGAGTCTTATACTTATGAAGAATATTCCTATCCTATAATGGATGATTTAAAATTACTAGATTTCATACTATATTAGCCAATCAATTCTTTGACGTTTCTGATCAGTATTAATCCTTGAATATTGATCATTAAATTGATATTCAATTAGTAATTTCAAAAATCATGGATACACGTCTATTAACTTCTGCCACTACCAAAAATTTACAATTAGTTACAATTTTATTTATTCGAACCATTTCCTAACCTAGTATTATATTACCCACTTAGTTTAAATATAAACATGAAATGAAGGTCGAGACAAAGAATTTTATTTAACGTGTACCTCAAATATTCGTACCTAAATAAAACTTTTACAAACAAGTAATGTAGTATTTACCAGATTAATGACGCATTATATCTGCGGTGGAAAGGCATGAACGCTTAACTGACATTTTTATGAAACTTTAAATATTAACGCCAGTTTTCGGTACTTTGAATAATGCTCTTTAAGGTCTCGGAACTTCCAAAACATTTAATGACTTACACACGCTGTAAAATTTATATAAAATGTTTTGAAGGTAAATTAAAATTGCTAAGTTATCCCTTTTAAATTTTAAAATAATTTAGGTAAAATAAAATCCTGTTTATCTCGAAATCATGACATGTCGCGCTTATGCTTTTCCACCATAGATATAATCCTTGCTTAAAAATAATAATTTGTAATATTTGAGGTACACTAGGATGCAAAGAAATGTTGAATTTATTTTGAGAAAAATGATATTGTTCACGCAGAAAAACATTCTTTCGAAGGAAAAATAAATTCCTTCCAGGATGAAGAGAATATTTTTCTGAGATTTTATGAGAAACTGTAAAGATTCTGAAATTTGAATTCTTGGATCATTATAGAAAAAGTCGTTCGCAAGAGGTGTACCTACAGGTAGTGCTTCTTCGTGCTTTCAACAATTGCTATTACGTTTTTCGTGTGCTGGTTGATGTGCTTTTGTTGGGTATGTAATCGTCCTATGTGTTGGTGTGATACAAATTTTTAATCGCCGATGTTAGTATAGCAATTTATTAATTTACTATATAAAAGCATTCTGTAATATTACCAAGTAATAGGAATTAAATATAATTATCGCGATTTATCAATATACGAATAGAATATAACGTTTGAAATATTTTATATTATATTAATTATAGTTTATATATTGTTACTGAATAACAGCAGTCGACCTACAAAATATGTTACAGTACTTTTTTAAAAATAAAGCTGTATAATATTCTTAAACTTAGGGTAAAATATATTTCTTGTAAAAAAAGCTTGTTACAAATGTGGTTTTGAAATATAAAAATAAAAAGAATTTTATAGATTTAACTGTGTGTTCCTATTAGTAAAGGTGTGGAAGTTTGAAGCTTGGAAAGTTGGAAAGAGGGTATGGCACAGAAAAAAGCTGGGATCATTTTGAGTTGGATATTGACACAAAATTGAGAAGCAGTATTTTTTAGTCAATACGGATCTAAATTGAATAATTATAATAGTAATTGTTTAATTTGATGACATTTCCCATTTTAGGAGTAAAAGGTTTGGAACCTTTTGGAAAATCTTCTTTCGAGTCCAAAGGTAAAATATATTTCGGGGGACACCCAAAATGTTTCATATTTTCCCTCCAAAACTCAAAGTAATCCAAAAAATTAAAAATTGCCAAAAATAGCAATTATGGGTAATTTTTCGAGCTGGAAAAGGGGTAAGGTGTGACAGAATTCCCCTTTTCTAGCTAGAAAAATAGCATATTATAACTTAGCATTTTTGATCCATTCAAATTTTTTTAAATATAATACATTTCTTCTCATACACGTGGAAAAACCGAAACTTTGAAAATAATTAGTTATTCAAAAAATTTGATTATTTTTGTGTTTTTTGACAAAAACCCAAATGTTTTTCGGTCTCCTTCGACTGATATTATTATTGGTAATTTTTTGAGTTGGAAAAGGGGAAAAGTGTGATAGAACTCCTCCCTTCCCTTTTCCAGATGAAAAAGATAACTCGAAAAATTTTTTGAGCTCGAGCTGGAAAAAGGGAAGTTCTGTCACGTTTTTCCCCTTTTCCAGCTCAAAAAATTACCATTTTAAATAACAAGATATTCTAAATATTTATAATTTATTAATGAAACAAAATTGATTTGACATATTATAATTTTTGTGACAATTATAGCAATTTGTCATTTATGCTATTCTAATATTTCAAATCAATCAACTGTTAAATATTAATTTTAATTAAAAATTAGTGAAATCTATTAAAATAATTCAAATCTATTAATATTTCATATTATTGCAATCTTTGGTCGATTCAACTTTATTTCAATACAATACATTTCATCTTATATTGTTTGATTCTGAAATTTAATTTTTTCTACTGTTAAAATTTTTTTTTCGATTATTTATATACTTTTTCACAAAAATACAAATGTTTTTTGGCCTCCCTCTACTGATATTTCACTTGTGGACTAGAAAGAAGACTTTTCACAAAATTACCCTATTTATTCAAAAATTCGTGAGGCCAGCTTTTTTCTGTGTGTGTATCAAATACGTTTTGCTTATATTTTTTATATGCCTGCTGCTTAAAATAATAAAAAATGAAAAAATACCATTACTTTTTAGGATTTTTAAAGAATTTGTAAGAGAAATAATTCGGAAAAAGAATTTAGAGTTTAGCGCTCTACTCATGATTTCTTTTTGTTTACTTATTTTCTGATAGATTAGAAAATATATGTTCCTGTGTCAGTTTGTCTTGTGATCGATGAGTGGACAGCATGATGGCCGTCTAAATAAATGACCACAGAAAAGCGGATTGGTCAGAAGGAGAGATGCGACTGATAACAATGAGTACTTTTCCTCAGTGGGGAGTTACCCACAATCTAAGTCCAAGTCAACATAGGAAAAAAAAGACAGAACAGTTAAAAGAACTTTAAAAAAAAATTAAAACTGATAAAAAAGGTTTTTTTGTACTATTCTTTGAAGATATGTTTTGTTTATTCTGAAGAATATTTAAATTCTTATTGTTTTTCATATGTAGCAATCTCATTTTTTATGTTAATCAATTATGAAATAGATAAAAAAATGATTTTTTTGCAAAGAAATAAATGCTCGAAGTCTTTAAAATTAGAGAGGAAAGTTTTTAGACAAGGCTTGATTGTTTATTTCGTCATATGCTTTTTATGCTTGTTGCGCTGTAAGAAAAGCGGTTGTGGTTGTCTTTAAATTCGTTATTTGTGCTCTTAATGTTTGCTGTGTTTCATAATTTTTTCAGGCTGGCTTGTTTTGGTTCATGCTTCCTTTTATGTAAACAATTCTTATTATTACAACAGTTTTCTCGAATTTCTATGGAATCGTCTAGTACTTTGATTATTTTTCAATACCACAAATTAAAGTCTATTTTTGATTATACTTTCTGAAAAAATGAGAGATAAAATAATATTGTAAAATGATCAAGTTTCAGTTATTGCGCCTTTTTTTAGTGAATATAATTTAAATTAAATTTTGCAT
The DNA here is from genome assembly GCA_011634705.1 of Andricus grossulariae. NCBI lineage: Eukaryota > Metazoa > Arthropoda > Insecta > Hymenoptera > Cynipidae > Andricus > Andricus grossulariae. The sequence goes on from JAABKJ010004291.1 coordinate 20,295, forward strand.
TAATTTATTTTGATTTAAAAATTTTGTCAAATATTTCGGCATAATGGTCTTTATAACAAAAAAATAATAACCTAAGATTTTTGTTAACATACTGAACAAAAACATGTATTTTTCTTGAAATATTTATAGAAAGAATGTTTGTATAACTTTGGAAGGAAAATTTCTCCGCTACTACCGTAGTTTTCAAGAAAAGTAGTTTTTTCTTTTTATCTGAAACGATTTTCGGCGGATTTTGAAGAGGTGTAAATTCTTAACGTTTTTTTTATCGAGTTTTGATTAGTGTGCTTGTTTCAACTGAATATGATTTAAAATCAAGTTCTCATTAATTTAATTTAATTAAAACATTTTGTCAAATATTTCTGCGCATTGAACTTTATAAAAACAAAATAATAACCTAGGATTTTTATTCACATACTGATTTAAAACATTTATTATTCTTGAAATATTTATAGAATGACTTTTTGCATAACTTTGGAAGAAAAATGTCCCCACTACTACCGTAGTTTTGAAGGAAATCAGTTTTTTCTTCAAATCTGAAACAATTTTTGGCGAATTCAAAAGATGTGTGAATTATTTATGGTTTTTTTTATCGAGTTTTAATTAGTGCGCCTATTTTAATTGAAGAGGATTTAAAATAAATTTCTCATTAATTGAATTTAATTTTTAAATTTTGTAAAATATTTATTTCGGCGTATTAAATCTTATGAATAAAAAAAGAATAACCTAGGATTTTTGTTAAAATACTGATCGGAAACATTTTTTTTTCTTAAAATATTTATAGAATGACCTTTTGCAGAACTTTTGAAAAAAATTTATCCGCTACTACCGTAGTTTTCCAGACAAGTAGTTTCTTCTTTAAAACTGAAACAGCATTCGGCGGATTTTGAAGGGGAGAAATATTTACGTTCTATTGTTTTGATAGTGTTTTAATCAGTGCGCCTATTTTCACTGAATATGATTTAAAATCAATTGCTCATCAATTTAATTTTAAAATTTTGTAAATTAGTTATTTTGGCGCATTAAACTTTATAAAATCAGAATAATAATTTAGGATTTATATTAGAATACTGACCTAAAACATTTTTTTTTAACATTTATAGAATGACTTTTTGTAGAACTTTGGAAAAAAGATTTCTCCACTACCACCGTAGTTTTCAAGAAAAGTAGTTTCTTCTTGAAACCTGAAACAGTTTTCGGCGGATTTTGAAGGGGTGTGAATTATTCAGGTTTTTTTTATTGACTTTTAATTAGTACGCCTATTTTCACTGATATCATTTAAAATCAATTACTCCTTATTTTATTTTAAAACTTTGTAAATTACTTATTTCTTCGCATTAAACTTTATGAATGAAAAAATAATAACCGAGGATTTTTGTTGACATATTGAACTAAAACATTTATTTTTCTTAAAATATTTATAGAATAACTTTTTGTAGAACTTTTGAACAAAATTTCTCCGCTACTACCGTAGTTTTCATGGAATGTAGTTTCTTTTTTAAACCTGAAACAATTTTCAGTGGATTTTGAAGGGGAATGAATTATCAAGAGTTTTCACAGAAAATTTTATTTAAAAGATACTCGATGTCGTTTAAAAATATTTATAATAAAATTAACGATCCGGTTATATTTATTTGAAACTGCAACTCGTTGGTTGAAAGTCGAACTGATTCATTAAAAATTCATTTTTTTGGTTAAAGATTCATAACTTTTGTTGAAAATTCAACTGTTTGGTAGAAAATGCAACTATTTGGTCAAAAATTCAATTTTTCTGTTGAAAACTCATATTTTCGGGTAGAAAATTCGACTGTTTTGTAAAAAATTCTCTTTACTAAATTGCAAATTACTTTTTTTCAATGAAAATTCAATTATTCTATTTTTGGTTAAAAAGTGATATTTTTTAGACTAAATATTCAAGTATTTGGTTGGAAAATCGTCTTTTTTAGTAGAAAAATAATCTTCTTGTTTAAAAAATCAACTACTTGATTACAAATGTATACATTTGATTGCAAATTCGCTTTTCTATAGAAAATAAATGTTTTAAATTAAAAATGCAACAGTTTGGTTAAAAAATAACTTTTTTGTTTAAAATACATATTTTCGGGTTAAAAATTTCACTGTTCTGTAAAAAATTCATTTTTCTAAATTGAAAATGATTGTTTTTCAATAAACTTATAACTATTCCATTTTTGGGTAAAAAATTATATTTTTTTAGACTGAAAATTCAATTATTTGTTTGAAAATTCGTATTTTATAGTATATAATTAATCTTCTTGGTTAAAAAATCAACTACTTGGTTAAAAATGTATGCATTTTTTTGAAAATTCGTCCTTTTTTAAAGAACAATATAAAAAAAATTAAAAATTCAACTGTTTGGTAGAAAATTAATCTGCTTTGGTTGACGATTTAACTATTTTGTTTAAAACTCGTCTTTTTTGGTTGAATTCAATTGTGTGTTTATTAAAAATTAAACTTTTTGTTCCTTAAATATCAACTATTATATTTTCAATTGAAAATTTATCTTCTTGGGTTGAAAATTCAACCTTGGTTGAAAGTTGAGTTCGTTTCTTAAAAATTAATTTGTTTAGTTGAAGATTCATAATTTTTGAAAAAATATTAATCTCTTTGGTTGAAAATTCAACTGTTTTGAATAGAAAATTAATCTTCTTGGTTGAAAATTCAATAGAAAATTCGTTTCTTTGACTGAAAATTAATTTTTTTAAATGAAAATTTAAATATATCACTTTGGTTAAACAATTTAACTATTTGGTTGAAAATTTGTCTTTTTTGGTAGAAAATTAATCTTCTTGTTTAAAAATTTGTCTATTTGATTAGAAATATGTGTATTTTATTAAAAAATCATATTTTTTTGTAACAAAATAATCTTCTAGTTTGAAAATGTATGTTTGTTTGAAAATTGAAAATTCCACTGTTTGGTTTAAAATTGATGTATTTTGTTCAAAATTTCTTTTTTGGATTAAAAACTCATTTTTTAACTTAAAAATTAACCATTTGATTTAAAATTAATTTTTTTCTCGAAACTTCATATTTTCGGTTACAAATTAAAAATTTTGTTGTATAGAAAATTCGTCTTTTGTGTTGAAAATTAAACAGTTTGATAGAAAATTCAACAGTTTCATAGAAGATTCGTTTCTTTTATTAAAAATTAATTTTTTTAAAATGAAAATTTAACTATCACACTTTGGTTTAAAACTTTAACTATTTGCTTGAAAAATCGTATTTTTTGGTAGAAAATTAATCTTCTTGGTTGAAAATTTGCCTATTTGGTTAGAAATATACGTATTTGATTAAAAATTCGTATTTTCTGGTAAAAAAATAATCTTCTACTACGAAAATTTATCTTTTCAGTTGAAAATGGAATTATTTGATTGAAATTTCAAATGTTTGGTAGGAAGCTCGTCTTTTTAGGTTGCAAATTCCACAATTTGGTTTAAAATTTATATATTTTGTTGAGAAATCGTTTTGTATAGGACAAAATTAATCTTCTTAGTTGAAAATTCTACATTTTTGATGGAAAATGTTTTCTTTATTGACTAAAAAATCTTTCTTTTTTGAGGATTCAAGTATTTTCATTGAAAATTCGTCTTTCTTGGTTCAATTCAACTGTTTTTGATTTTAAATGAAAATATTTCCTTGGTCAAAATATCAATTATTACGTTTTTTGTTGTGAATTCATCCTTATTGGTTATATGAAGGGGGTTGGGGGGGGGAGGATGACAAATTTTAACAAAGGGGGGTACGTGTTTTAAAATTTAAGAAAAAAAAACACTAAAATATGGTCCGCCTTAGTATCTGTCCCACCCTTTTGTATTAAATTTGGCATTAAAAATTCTTGCAAAGTATATATAAATTGTTAATAATAAACTCTGCTTTTTGAAAGTTTTGAAATTATTCCTTACAAATCTGCAAAAAATTGATTGCGATTGTTGTTGGGCAACTGATAGTCATTTCCGATGTAATTTTCTGCGTAGAATCCGAATCCGAGTTCAGAATTTTCCCAGCACGTCAAGTTTTTGAGATATCCTAATCTAAAGGTGCGAAAACTGCGGTTTTTTGGTATATTTGAGCTTATGCTACATCGCGATAAAATTTGGTTTCTGAAATCGAGTCATGCCATCTAAAAGTATAACCCTCAATCTTTAAAAAGCTTTTTTAAAATTGAACATATCATTTTTCTTCCAAGAGATATCTTTCAATGAAGTTTAGCCAATAAGGAGGCTTTCCCCTTCCATACGCAACGCTTGCGCAGTTGAAAAAG
>JAABKJ010004292.1:0-24569 GCA_011634705.1 Andricus grossulariae
ATATATATATATATATATATATATATATATTAAAATATACTTAACGACTAGCTCGGTTGACGATTCGCCACTCATTGCGTTTACGAGCGAGGGTCTTTTATGTTCATGTCTCTGGGTGGCGGTTTCATGCTATTAGCGCGCTCTTGCCAAGCAAGTCTACGAGCGTAGATCTGTTTGTCGTCGACGCTGGGTGAAGTCTCACGTGATTGGGGCGTGCTCACCACGTAAAAGCTTACAAGCGTGGAACGAACATCGAAGCCGCGCCTGCGTTGTCGGTTGTCAGGGGGACTTTAACTTTCTACTGAGTAACGCGACTCAATTTTATCTAAGTCGAATGACATGGAAGGTTAGAACGCCCAGGCGACGAAAGAATCATGGATGTTTGTCAAATATGATCAATAGTTATAAATATAAATCATAATCACTAATATAATTTAGTGGGCATCACTTCAAAAGTTCAAAAAATTGGACATATTATGTAAATAATCGAAAAAAGAACATGTACGATTTTTCCAAATGCACTGAGCAAAAAAATGTCATCTATGCATATATGGAATGAAATACATTATTTCCGAAGTAATTTTTGTGCTGAATTCAAATCTGGCCTACATTTGTTTCCACCAGCTCTTATTTAAAGATATTTTTAACCTAAATTTTGTGTAAAACTTTTCAAATCATCGTACAAAATGATATAGATCATTTTTTTAAACATGTGAGACATGATTTTGATGCGTTTTTAACGCTGAATCGAACGACCACTTCAATTCTTCGATAGTCCTAACTAACTTCTCGAGATAATCACAAAAAATAAAGAAAAGAAAAACACGAAAAATCATGGTTTTACAAAAACCATAATATGTAAAAAAATGTTCAACTTTTTTACACAAACGATAAGGGCGGGGTGGCTGCTGGACCGGGAAATGACCGAGAATTTGTAAAGTTTTGATTGGAAAACGATTTTATTCATTTAAAATGTCGCCAACAGGGATTAGCTGAAATATTTCTAATGTTTCATTGAGTTACAAACCTATAATACTGTTCATTTTAAAGATCGTCTCATCAAGGAAAAAACTTTCTTTGAACCACATCAACAATAATTTTGACCATTCAAGAAAATACTTTTTCAGGGTGCCTGACGGACCCGGAAATCGGGAGAAACCCGGGGATTATATTCCGGATCGTGAATTTTTTTCGTCTATCGCAACATCTACTTTTTTTACTTTATCTTTTTATTGTTTAGTTAATTATTTTGTCAATAATTTAAGAATTTATGTTTTATCAATTATTTTAGAATATATTGCGAAAATATTGAAAATTTAAATGTTTTCTAAAAATTCAACTAATGCTCAATAAAATAAACATTTTAAAAAGTTGATACAAACGTTGGAAAAACTCGAAGCCATCGCATCTTTAAGAAAATAATAATAAAAATCAAATGAATGTAGATTTTTAATAAATTTGATAGAAAACTAGTGATCAAGTATTTAATATATTTAAAAAAATATTTTTTTCAGCAGAAAAAATATTAAAATTTGTCCTACATTTTTGTTCTAACTTTAAACATGTTGCTCCATGCAAGCAAAAAATTTCACAATAATGTTCATAAGTTGGTTCGATTTGATAGAAATTTAGCTTTAAAATGATTCGAACGACGCATTGAAAAATGCTTAATACATTAGATATTATTTAAATTTTAAGAAAACAAAAATTTGCACAACTTTTTCAATGTCTTCCTAAAAAATTGACACAATGATTTCATCTTTGCTCATTTTATAGAGAATTCCTATAGCTTTCAATCTATTCAAGAGAACAAATTTCAACTCTCATATTATTAATATTAAAATAACTTAATCAATAATCGATAAACAGGCGATGTCACACCCGTGATCGGTAATGTTATTCCTGTTTAATTTTAGCAAAAAAATGCTGTAACATTTATTTTAGTTATAAAATGCGATAAGAATTTTTTCATTTTGAAAAATTGTTAAGAAAACGATCAAGGGTATAAGAAAAGTCATTATATTAACTCCGATCAGGATATTGATCGATCTACAGCACCGTCCATGAGTATGAGGGCACCTAAAAAAACTAGTGATTAAAAAAATGAACTTCTCGCGAGGTATCTCCAAAACAGAATAAGAAAGAATAATTTCAAAATTTTCTAGATTTCAACTAAGAAATTGTAAAAATGTTCACTGTTTCTCAGATTATAAAAAATGTAGAGGCGTGCGCAAGACAAAAACTGTTCGGTCGAGCGGTGCTCGATCTTTGCAATACACAGAGAATAGAGACAAAACAAATTTTTAATTTTTTGGGATTATTTTAAAGAGGAGTTATTAAGGTTCATTTTTCGTTGCTTTTAAATGTGTACCATTATTTTCTTAGGTATTCCCAGATGTTTGATGTTGATTCTTGATCTGCATGGTTTGGTGCGGAATTTAATAACCTTTCTAATTATTTTTAAAAAATGATTCTGTCTTATTTTTTTTGCTATGTTCCGTACTCCTGGACGGTACTGTATTTCAAATTTTACACAGCTTATAAGGTCACAAAAATTCCTAGTATGCAGGTGTAAAACGCTATGTGCCAGTAGTTGTAAGCGTAGGGGAACTAACTATGCATTTTCTTACTTTGAACTTTTTTCCCGTGGCTTAGATAACAACGCTCGTGTTCTAAATGACTAATAAACTTTCATCACAGGTTAAATAATTATAATTTTAACATTTCTTAGGATGCTCGCAAATGGACAAGATAAGGCGGCTGATATATCCTCTTTACTTATGGTAAATTCTATAGCTGCAGCGTTTAAATCGTTACTGAGACCCTCAGAACTCATTTCTCAAGATAAAGGACCTGCGGAAAGTCTAACGGTAGTAATCAACGACGCTATTGCTGACGTGGATAAGGTTCGTAATACAGCTTTTTTTATCATTATTAATTTGATCTATAAGTCCAGAATACGTTTTTAGTTATTTGCTTCTATTCATTTTATATTCGAGGAGTTAACCACTGTTGTGTATCTGACGTACACTCTGCCACGTAATTCCATGTTATCTTGTATAATATTGTGTAATCTTTTGTAACCCCATGTACTCTCGCGCAATCTGTGGTAATCTTGTGTAATCCGTTGTAATCTTTTGAAATCCCATGCAATCTATGCAATCTCTTGTAATTCCCGTAATTTTGTGTAATCCAGTGTAATCTAATTCCATGTAATCTGGTATAATTACTTGTAAAATCTTGCGTAATCTCTTGTTATCTTTTGGTATATTAACAGGTAAGATTTTTTAAATTCTTAAAAACCTATTAAATACGAACTTGAACGTTTTTTGGGCACTAAATATTCACTTCCCGAAAAACAACGAAAATAAAAGTGGAATTTATTGCCGGAAAAACACTTTTAGTTGATTCCGTATAAAAATTGAGCCTATTCGTTGAAAAAAGTCGAACTTGGAATTTGTTTATAAAAATTATTGAAATGATAAATAATTCTAGTGAATTTGCAAAGCTTCATTGCAAAAAGTCATAAAAAAGACATTTTTATTTGATTCCGTGAAAAGATTAGCCTTTTCGTTGAAAAATAGTCAAACTCTGAACTTGCTTATAAAAATTGTTTAAACAATTGCCAAATAGCATCTATTTTCAATTAATAGTAATAAAAATTTTATTTCTTTCACATTGTATACAAAAACTATGAATTTCAATGAGCTAAACATTCCCAATACCAAAAAGAATTTTTGTTCATTAATTCTTTTATAACGGAATAAACCATTTTTTTTATTATTCTCACCTACTGGAATTCTTTGATAAATCTGAAAACCTTTAAAAAAATGGTACTTCTGAAAAGTTAAAAATGTAAACTTTGTTGTTAGATAAAAATTTAACAAAATTATTGTAAAAAATCCCAACACACAAATCTTTCCGAAATTTCAAAAGCTTTTATTTATAAAAAAAGGTACTCAAAATTTTGAAATTTTCGAACATTTTAAACTGTAAATGAACTGTTAGGGAAAAGCTTTCTTTTAAAAACAAGCGGTAAGGGAATTATTGTATGTATACCTAAATGTTTCTACTTTACCAGCATATGAGCACACCTTATAAATCGATAAGAGTGTTATGAGTAAAGCTTGCAAGTATCCTTGATCCTCACTCGGAGTAACCAAACATAAACACTAAACATTCAGCGGAGATCGGGATTTGAGTGTACTCGAATTTGCCTGGACGTTTGGCCAGGGGATAGGAAAACTGCAGGTGGTCACGCTTCCGAGTGCTTTCCGGGCTCGAAATGGCTTAACACCGCGACTTTTCCCGAGTCGAGATTCGCCGCGCAGCTAATGCAGTCGGTTATGGAAAACCTTCTTCAAAGAATTTTGGGACCTTGTCTTTTTTAGCTTATTTCGAAAAACTGTCCATAAGTATTGGCATTCAGTTTTTAATGATATTTTAATTTCACAAAGAAAAATAATATTTTTAAATATGCAAGTAATAAATTTTATTTTCTCAAAAATAAAAATAAATAAATATAATTTAAACTTAATTGTTTGTTCAATCGGGTATAGAACTGAAAAGAAAATTTTAAATACCAATTATACTTCTACATTAATTCCAAAAATAATTATTTAAATTTTGGTATGTATACGTCACAGTCCCTTGTATTATTCGTGATTTTAATATCTCTTTATTTAGTAGAGTTATTCAATTTAAATCTCGTGTAATCTTGTATAATCTTTTGTAATCTTTTGAAATCCCATGCCATTTATGTAATCCCTATAATCTTTTGTAATCTCATGTAATCCTATGCAATCTTGTGTAATCTCATATCATATGATGTAATCCCATGTAATCTTGTGTAATCTCACGTAATATTGTGTAATCCCATGTAATCTCTTGTAGTCTTATGTAATCCTGTAATCTAGTATACACGGAATGTCAAAATGGTTAACTCCTCCTTTATATAGAAAGGTTTGTGGGTACTGACGGATTTCAATTAGTACGCTTGCAAATTATAAGTAGGTATGCTAATAGTTAGTATCAAGTTTAATCTATTAATTCACATAGAGTGTCTCTCTGTTTAAATATTATTTGTATAATGGTAGTTTTTTCCATAAGGTGTCAACCAATATATTTATTGAAATTACCAATCTTGGACATGTTCCTTCTATGTATGAAGTAGGGTAGGATTGGAGAAATTTTTAGTAGAACCCCGTTCTTAGAAGACGAATAAGTGAAAGTAAAAAAAAAAGAGTAGAAATAAGAAACCTCGTTCTTACGAAAGAAACGTGAGTACCCAGTAAAAAGAGTAGAATTAAGAAACACAGTTTCTCGAGAAGAACGCGAGAAAGCAGATAAAATAGAAACCCCCCTTTTACAAACTAAATAACTTAGAATATGGTAAGAAACGGAATGTGGGTTTTAGTTACTTAAATTCTTTCAACCGAAATTCGCATATACGCGGTAATCAGGACTGACTAACTTTTGTTTTCGCACTCCCTTAAAAGGCGAACAGCTTAAGGTAAAAAAATGGAACTGAGACTCATTGGTCGTAACCTTGAGATTAGTTTACGGACCTGGAGCTGCGATCTTATTTAAATTAAAAATTAATACTATTTGTAACTTAAAATTAAAGTAAATTAAATAACTTCAAATGAATCTAATAAATATGATAGCAGTCGTTATTTTTGCAAAGTGCGATAGAAAATTAAAAATAAATAAATCCAGCTTTTTATACTACTTGGTCATTGTATTATTTTTACGGCCTGACCATACTGGCCCTCCTTAACGCATCTTTATACCTTTAAAGTAATTTATAAAATCAACTTTGTAACTCATGTATGTAGATCCTGCTGCACCTTGATCCCAAGGAGTTCACTGTAGAGCCAAGTACTCTTCAATCGTTACAACAGTTAATTCAATGGGTAGCTGATTTAGCGCTAAATTTATTGGTTCGACTTCCCGAGCAACGTTTGCAAGCAAAGTCTAGTGGCGTAAGTATTTAGAAATTTAATTTGCATTAAAACGTTAGAATAATATTATATAATATTCAGGAACTTTTAATTCCTTTTCTGAGCTCTGTTGAACCGTCAAAGGAACATCATGAGAGAAGCAACCACTTCCGAGAAGAGTAAAAAAAAAACGATCTGAGGTATAAGAAAGTGTTCAAGCATCTTTTATTAAAAAAATAATATTTATAGTTCTGATTGGGCTCTATTAAATCGTAAAAAGAACAGGTGTAAAGAAGCAGCGACTTTGGGAAAAAATGTGTCAAAGTAGGCGCCATGCTGAGGTGATTTTGACGCTGAGTTATCGAAACTATATAAAGTATATTAGAAGGCAACCAAGATTATGATTCTGTTAGAAAGAAACAGACCCCAAAAAAGGATTTTTTTCGTGCATTGTACATGGAAAATTTCGAAAAAACAAAAATATATAATTTCTTTTTTTCGGATTTGGACCTGAATTTGGGAGATTGGTGCCCTCCAGCACGAAAGCAAATTTTGCAATGCATTTTTGAACCACCCTATCTGTCAAAGAAATTTAGATACTTCGATTTTTGTACATATTATAGTGAAAATCTCAGCAGAGAAAAATTCTAAAAATATGGGACACAGTACATATTGCAGATTAAGGTTTTGCCTATACTGATATAGAGTTTTAAAATTTTCAGTCGATGATTTCAGAATACTCAACTTAGAATGGATGATATTTAGAGTCAAAAAGAAGCATTTTTTATTAAGTTAATGATAAAAGTGTAGTGAGGTGTCATCTCGGAAACTAAAAAATGTACGAAGATCATTCTAGAAGCAATTTGCACATTTTTAGCTTCTGAAAATGGTGTATATAGTGTAGATAAGCAAACAGTTGTACTTAAATGTCTAAAAAATTATGTTCTACTTCGGAAAGTACAAAGGGCTTTTCAATTATTGGCGAAATGGCACTCAAAATAGGAGTAAGTGTGACAGAAAGACGTAATTGCAGAAGTAGTAGTAGTGTAGGCAAGGTCTCCTGCTGTGAGTGCAGGTGCTTCGTTAATTGAAGAGCCCTTTGTATTTTCCGAAGAAAAAATAGCTTTTTTAAACATATATCGTAAGATAATGGTACTTATTCACCTTTCACTCGCCAGGAAATAGTCGCTAATCGATTACAAATTTTACAACTCTATATGAATATACGCAAAACCTTCATCTGCAATATGTACTTTATCCCAATTTTTTTAGAATTTTTCTCTGCTGAGATTTTCACTATAATCTGTACAAAAATTGAGGTATCTAAACTTTTTGGACAGATAGCAGTGAACATCCTTAAAAACGGCTCGTCCAACAAGAGATAGTGCAAGAGACAAAGAAGTTTTTATAATGTTAAATTCCTAGATATAATTTTAGCACATTGTTTTTTTTTCATAAATAATGGAATTGATTAAAGTAGTCCGGCTACTGGAAAAGCTATTCAAAGCTATGTCTAAAATTTTTTCCGAAATTTTGAATTAAATCGAAAAATTTTCCAGTTCATCAAATAATAAAATGAGTATTTATTTTTTATGCTGGTCAATATTAATCAAATAATTTTAAAATAATGATAAAATGTAACGTTAAATATTGGTTTGACTCGATTCTAGTAGAGGTTATGCACTACAGCGCTCGCGGCATATTTCACAGAACTTGTTTTTCGATATTTTTTGCTAAAATTAATCACAAACAGTCTGGAAGTAAGTAAAATTTATCAGTAAATCAAATTCTTTATTATATTTTCTATATCCGAAACCATTTTTCGAACAATACTCGACGTGTTTTAAAACCAAAATTAACCATTTTTAGAGCCAGTGAAAAGCATCTCCATAAGATCCTGTGTTTTTGACACGATTTTAAAACAGTAATAATTCAAATTTTAGCGTGGAAAGCGCTCATAAGAAAGGCATTACTCGAAAGAGGACTTATTTCTCTGCCGAAAGAAACTAATTTTGAACATCTTTCAACGTGACCGTTCCAACAGCCGGACTACTTTAAGAGAAAGTAGCCCTGGTATTCCAAAATGTATATAATTCAGATATTGGAGTTCAGTTCTGTCATCCTAACGCACAGTGGGACAGGAGCACATAAACATTGGCCAAAACTAAAAAAACTATCCATGAAGTATAAAACTCATTTTCTAGTTGTTTTTTTGGTCTCTGATTCAAAATCCATTGTAAAAACTTTGAAATTCAAAATGGCGGATCCAATATGGCCACCACATTTAAAAAAAATGATTGATGTTTTATCGAACTCATTTTCCAGGGTTTTTTTTATCACTGATTCTAAATCTATCATCAAAACTTCTAAATTGAAAATGGCGAATCCAATATGGCGATCAAATTAAAAAAAAAAAGTTTTATGAATCTCATTTTATAGTTGTTTTTCAAGTCGCTAATTCTAAATTCATCATCAAAACTTCGAAATTCAAAATGGCGGATATGACGACACAATTTTCAGAAAATTAATTGTTTTTATTAAAAATAATTTTCCAGGTGGTTTTTTTGTCGCTGATTCTAAATCCATCATCAAAACTTCGAAATTCAAAATGGCAGATCCAATATGGCGACAATTTTCTTTTTAATTATTTATTTTTCATAAAACTCGCATACTAGTTGTTTTTTGGGTTGCTGATTCCAAATCCATCATCAAAACTTCGAAATTTCAAATAGCGGATCCAATATGGCGATCGAAACTTGTTTAAATCATTTGTTTTCAATGAAATTCGTTTTCTGGGTGCTTTTTGATGTGACTCCCCTCGACTCTTACAATTGTAGTTTCATAAGGAACTAAAAAGAATTTGAACTGAACTAAACTAAACTGAACTGAAGGGAAATAAACTGAACGAAACTGAATATTATTAAATCTGAGACTCGGCTTATTGCACAACACAAGAGAAAAAAAAAACATTTTTTTATAACATATATACATGACACACTAATCTACTTAAAATTAGTTTGGCTTATTACGTGTATTGAGACTGCGTTTTTCGAGGAAGTAATTTTGAAATTGATATTGGCTCCGAAACATGTGCATAACTTATTGAAAATTGAAAGTGGCAACCAGTGGCAGCACATTTGAAACTTCAATAATTAATGAGAAGAATAATTCCTTGAAACTTCAAAAAGACGTGGTACTTCGTGGTACTTTTAAACTGAAAAATGTCCAGTATTGAAAACTAGAAAAATGTGCATGTAAGCTCTTCTTCCATTCGTAATAAATAAATTATTACAAGTTATTTAGTAGCCGCAGGAACTTTAAAAACGTTTTTCATGAATTGTAAAACCTTTAAACATTGAATTTATACCAAATTGAAGAAATTAATAGTTTTTCTGCAAACTTTTGATGACGTTGATTGTAAGCTATTCTACGATTTGGATAAAATCTAGAGACATTACTTGTAAATGAAATCTCGTGAAATTTCGTTTCTATCTACGATAACATATGTGTAAACCAATAACAATGTCCTTTTATACAAATTTTAACCTTGACTTTTGGCCAAATTTGATAAGCTCCTGTCCCACTGTGTAACAGTAGGAGGGAAGTTAGTTAAAATTATTATGTTTATTTTGTTTTAGTACGAACTGTTGAAGGATCACAAAGCTTTAAATACAGTTCGTGAATTGTTGGTCATCATTCGTATTTGGGGTCTTTTGCGTTCATCATGCTTACCTGTCTTCCTTCGAAGCGTCGACAACTTAGACGTGCTAGCTTTACTCTTTAGACTCTTGTCAAAACTCGTTCCTCCTAATGGCGAGGCGCAGCAGATTGATGACAGCTTAATTGGTTAGTCAACTTTTATTACAATTTTTTTGTTTAGAGCATGGGCCCAAGAATAACAGGGGACTAGGCCTGTTATATCGGAGTTGATGCAACTCCTCCGTTTGTTGCTTCAACTCTCCTAGTCTATGTTTCTATGACAGGCCTAGTCCCTTCTTATTCCTAGGTCCTTGCCTTAGAGTATAATTTAATGGAAAAAAAATCAATTTTGTATGTATAAAATTTGAATTATTTTTAGTCAGTAATAATTTTTGCAGCATTATGTATATATTTTTTATTTCTGAAACTGCAATTTTTTCCTTGTAGATGAATGCTGCTTACTTCCGAACCAAATACTTATCCCACAATTACACCAGCCGAACAATATTACGGAAATAGCATCACCAGCTTTGTCTTACCAGAATCTCCCTCTTCAGGTATAGTTTTTAATTATTGAATTAACAAAAAAATCATATTCTGGAAAGCAGTTTTGTGACAAAAACTGTTATCATAAAACACAGTTTAGAATTTTTAATTTCGTCATCACAAACGTGGAATAATTAAAGGGGTTCTGGTCCACTTCCATGGGGATTGAAGCCCGCGAGCCACAACATTGCCAGTGTCAGGAAATTATTCTAGAGCATGTGATACGTATCCACGCACAACCCTGATGCTGACAATCAATTTATTTATGAACTAAAGCTAAAAAAAAAACAGATTTTTCTTGGGAACTACTAAACATCTAAAAAAAAGTTAATTACTGTTCTCTTCAAGTACTATAAGACTGTGCATCCATATAGTTTGATTGTCGGCTGCTCAGAAAGCAGTAAAAAATAGGTTTCAAAAGTTTCTCGTGTAAAAAAGTTCACATTTCTCGCCAAAACCTTCGCGCAACGAATGTGATTTGATGAAATTTGGATTCTACGGAAAAAATACTATCAGGAACTGTCAATTTGTTAATCTAGTATAGGAAGTTCACATTGAAATAATAATTTTCGTTATCGGTGTTTTTAAAGATAAGACGATAATTCAAACCATTCCTGAATATTTTGAGCTCGGCTGGTATGTGCAAGATGTCGTAACTATGTGTCAGATTCATGACAAGAGCGGTAAGTCACATTTAAGACAATTTGAATTGTAATATTATTTGAGGTCTTGCTTGAGATAGGCTAAAGTTTGGGAGAAAGGTAATGGAAATTGAGAAGGTAAATGAAGATGATCACAAAGATGAATTTTGATGGGATTAGTAGAAGAGATGCCGCAAATATGACTTGCCACAAATGTTACTTACCGCTCTTGTCATTACCCTGCAACGAGGAGCAAATATAGTATGACCCTAACTTCGAATTAATCCCTAAAAAGCTTATTTTTTTGTATGTAACTTCTAGATGGTATGCTTTAACCAACAAAAAATTTCAGTAAATTTCAGCCTTCTGTTTTTTTTTTTTTTTCTTATAATGATGCAAAATAGAAAAATGTTCGGCATCTTACTCTGCACAAATAAGGTTCTTACAACTTTTTTGCATGGTTAAACCTTTATCTAAAAAAGAAGATAAAAGAACAACTTTTGACAAAACTATTCTTGCCTCATTCATTAATAATTTTTTATGCCAGTGAGCCTAAATTTTGTCTACAAGCATTCCTCCAGGTTACCTACCACCTCATGTGAAGAATTTTGCGATAAATTATCACCTTAATTAGTGCATACTTTCATTCATCTTCAGCTCTAAATTTTGTGCCAGAGAGTAGGGACTTCGCGAAACGCTTGCTTCACATGTGTACAAGATAAGTGTAAAGTTTCAAGAATTTCCCATAATTTTTTATCATTGAAAAAAGGCTTGAAGGCAATGTGACGAGAGGGTCACGTGACCGGCTTCCTGCCTTACCGACACTTTTTATTTGTAAACTTATTTTCACACGAATAGCCACATCGAGTTGAAAATTTGGGATAATGAATAAAAACACTAAGAAACGCGGCTCTGGTCCTAAATTTTTATAATTATGAACAAAGTTTTTTCTGTAAATAATTTTTTTTGCTTTTTTTATAATTATAAAAATTTAGGACCAGAGCTGCGTTTGTTAGTGCTTCTTATTTATTATCCCAAATTTTCAAGTCGATGTGGCTATTCGTGTGAAAATAAGTTTACGAATAAAAAAAAGTATTGGTAAGGTAGGAAGCCGGTCACGTGACCCACTCGTCACATGGCCTTAATGAACCTATGTCAAATGTCTTGGAAAACTGGTACCTCTTACACTTGCTCGTGGCTAATAATGACGGTTCGCGACTGCCTCGATGTTTTGCCTGCGATTAAGGAAAATGGTCAGCTACTCCTAATGTTGTACCTACCTCGGCTTAAGCTTTCCATTTTCAAGCCTACAAAATTTTCTGTACAGTCGGGTACAGAAATAGTTTAAGAAAGCTTTCGTTTTAAAGGAATATTTATTTAAATATTTTGTGTTCATTTTTGCTTAAATTTTAATGGGTTTATTTTTTTTTAATTATTTTTTTATAAAAAAAAAATTATAGAAGAAATGGATTTTATTGCTCCACTTTTTAACTATTAAAGCGACTCTCTCGTTTACAATTGTTACTGAAATTTACTGAAATTTGATATGACATTGAATGCATCTTTGGCAGTACCTGTGCAAATATCGGTAACATTTTTTACTTTGATACCGCCTATTTCTTCATATAAATAAGAAAGTGCGTTCGTACTTATAAAATGCCGCTGATGTAACAGGCGAGAATTTCTACAAAATTAGTTTGAATTAATAATATTACATTGTGTGACAAAGGCGCGAAGTAGGTGATTCGACACGAATGTGAAGTATGCCGCCCGAGCGAAATGAGGGTGACAATCACACTCTGCCTTGAATCACATACGAGCACGCGTCCCATAAACTATTTTTTAAACTGGGCGTAAGAATATCGATTCTGAAAATCAGTTGAATTGAGGTTCAGGTACAAACCTCTGATGGGGTCGAGGTTTTTTTTTTAATTTGACAAAAAGTAAAGTTTACTTTATTTTTCAGACACAAATATATTATCCTCACAATCACTATTACTAGTTTCTTTTACTAGCTCATTTCAACTCTACTATTTAATATTTATTCGTTGCAAGTACGTGGTAACATTTAAGAAGCTGTAAATTTTTAACCAGTGGATATCTAAATTCTAACCTAACATTTGTTTGTATAGGTATTCTGGTTATGATATTCAATTATTATAAGTGTTCTAAGTCATAGCTTTGATAAGTGTCCATATTTCATTAATTGATGAATTAACAATGCACTGAGTTAGAAAGAGTAACAAATCGAGTTTCCTCAGTGTGTTCCTCTCTATAAAGGAATGCGCGCGGCGATACAACGTTAGACGCGCCTGACGTAAAAGGCGCAGAAATACGTAACCCACGAGATATCTTGGACGAATCTCCAGTCGTTCCGACACTGATTGTTTGCTTGGCTCTCGCGATACCCGAGGCCAGCGTAATGCAGGTGCGAGTCTCTGTTTATGTTCCCACTCTAGTGAGGCCAATCGTCTTCAGGATGGTCTATGTCTCCCTCATCAGAACCAGTTTGGAATATGGATACCATGTTTTTAACTTCGTGTTTCATAAATACTTAAGAAAATAGAAAAAATTCCTAACGGAGCGCTAAGATTAGCCTCGGTTACAGAGGCGCACCCCTAATAACGTTACGTTGGCAGAATGCTATGAACCTTCTTTCAAAAAAATATTGAACTCTTTGGCAAAAAAATGCGTTATTAGAACCTTCTCAGACCTTAATCACCCGTTCCCAGATATGTTACTAGCCCCATCTAAACGCGTTAGAATCACTGAAAGCGGTATTAAAACCCGGTTTGTCCTTCTGAATGCACTTGAAAATGTTAAAGACTTTAAGCATCGGATCCCTAGGTCAGAACAGCACCCTCAGTATTTTGAATTTCCATTCGAAGACCCACTTTCTCCTTACATTAACACAGCCATCGGCAGACTAGTTCAAAAAGTCTCTTCCCCATACATCACTTTAGAGATCTAGTGGAAAATGAATTCCAGGACTACATCCATTTTTATACAAGCGGTTGAAAATCATTACCTCAATCAATAGCTGGTTTTACTCTGGTATGCCCAGATGCTCAACTAATTCGAATGTGGAAACTATTTAACTTTACCTCTATTTTCTCGAATGAAGCCATAGCTATACTCTATATACTAGATTTCATGATTCAAAACCGGTTTTCTAAACAGTAATTTTCACGGATTCACTAAGTGATCTTCAAAGTGTTACAACTAAATGTCCTCGTTCCATAGATAGTTAGTTAGTTAGTTTTTAAACGGGCGGGAAGGCCCTTGGAGCTGCCCTGGTGCTCAAGCTATAAAGCTATAAAGTGATTGTGCTACATCCTTAACTATTCGCTCTCAGTAGTTGACTCTAGACCTCTCGGTGAAGCCTAGTATGTCAATCACTGATCGCTTTGTAATTTCCTCAGGTTCCATAAAATGGGCCCCAAGGGTTTGCTGCCTGAGCCTAGCTAATACCGGGCACTGGCATAATACATGCAGGAATGTTTCATCATCCCTGCCGCATTTCCTGCACTCTGTCGTGGGGTTATACACCATTTTGTGCATATGTTAGTTCAAGTGTTTGTGCTCTGTCCATTCTGTACTTTATAGCCCAGGATAGATTTCGTCTGTCCGTAACCCAGGATTTGTTCCTAGTATTCCCGGGGCTTTGTTCGGATCCAGCTTTTGATGACCATCCCGATGCAGCAAGAAGCTTGTCCCAGTACCAGTTCCGGTCGTATGTATTTCCTTGCTGCGCCGCGTTTTGCCAGCTGGTCCGCCTTTTCGTTGCCCTTGATCCCTGTGTGACCAGGGACCCCTATGAGAGCCACTTTGTTTTTTTTCTGCAAGTCGGCTTAATGCCCCTTTGCATTCCCAAACCAATTCTGATGTTTATCCCCTTCCTTCTCGTTCTGCCATAGATTCCTGTTCCTGGCCCTCCCTCTCCCCTGGAGCCATCTGTATACCAGATTTCCCCTTGGAGGAGCGGGTTACAGAAAGCTTTGGTGAAGTTGAAGCGTTTTGTTTTTTATCATTGCTCCCGTCAAAACGGGTTTTGTAACCGTCTCAGCCTGTCCTGCATCGTTTTAAGTTCCTCCCGTGGCCACCAGACCACGGCTGCATGTAGGAGTTTTGGTTTAAGGGCAGCAGAGTACAGCCATGCAAGCATTTTAGGCCCCACACCCCACGTCAACCCAAAGGCTCTCCTGCACATCCAGAAAGTCATGACAAACTTCCTGCATTGGATCGCCAGGTGCTTTGCCTAGTTCAGTTTTCTATCTAGGATTACTTCCAGATATTTAACCGAATCTGAAAACTTGCGCCTCCCGCCGCAGAATACAGGAGCGTCAACTTTCGGCACATTGTAATTTCTCGTGAAAATGTTCAGTCTGGTCTTTTCCGGATGTACCGAGAGCCCTGAACAATCGCACCAGAGCTCTACGATGTGCAGCGCCGACCCATCAACGTTTCCAAATGAGTCCCCCTAACTACGATTACAAAGTCATCCGCACAGCCGTGGGTACAGTACTCCTCTTTATTTTTACTCTACTGAGGAGGCTATCCACTACAATGCACCACCGTAAGGTCGACAGGACCCCCCCCCCCCGGTGGGCAACCCCGTGGCGCTATTCCCCTAACTAGGCCTTCGCCTATTTGGTTTCGAGTCTCCTCCGGCGTAGCATGCTTCCTATCCAGCTTACTAACTGGTCTGGCACGCTACACTTAAAATCCTCTCGGCAGGTGACTTCTGAAGGAGTATTGCTGAAAGCACCCTTATATCCAAGAACGTGCCCACAGCATACCCCTGTTGTTCCAGCTGCGGCTCCAATTTTCGCATGACGGCATGGAGCGCAGTTTCTAGCGAGCAGCCTGCCTGAAAAGCATGCTGCCCTCTGTACAGTGGGAAGGCTTTAGGCCCATTCCACCTGTTCGTTTTCAACGACGTTGGCGCAAAATTCCAATCTGCCTTCTCCAACTCTTGGCCCCAGCCTTCCTCCTCTTGGCCGGTTCAGATTCTCTGAAAACCCGGGAAGTGAACTTCCATCAGGTGGTTCAGCGTTGCTTATTCGTCTTCGGCAAACTCAAAATTATCGAGCCTTATTAGCCCGAGGCGAGGGAAGCCCCTCTAATTTTCCTGTTTATACTTTCTTATATTTTTATTGTATTCATACTGGTCCGTAATATAGATGTCCCAGTCTGAAGGCAATTTAGTTCTATTTGCCCTGTTGCACAACGCTCTTGTCTTTTTACGAAGTTTCTCCAGGTGGGTATTCCACCATTCTGTTCCTTACTTAGAATTAATTGTTCTTGAAGGGCAATAGTTCTCGTATGATGTAGTCAGAGTTCTTCGCAGAAAATCCGCGGCGTGCTCTAACTTATCTATGGTACCATAGCTTGTGGGAAATTCGACAAGCCTGCCTTTGAGTTCTTCTTTATATGAGTCCCTAAGTGTATTTCTGGGGTTTCTGATCTTTGAAACCACCGGTTTTTCTAGGATTAATCGGAACAAGATATATGTGTGCTCCGAGAGGGACTCCTCATCGGAGACTCACCAGCCCACTACCTTGCTCCTCAGTTCATCGGAGCATAGAGTAAAATCGAGCACCTCACTCCTGTTTTTAACGTGGAATGTGGGAGTATCACCCCGATTCAGAATTTCTACCTCAGTGCTAGCTAGGTATTCGATTAAATCTCTCATTCAAAAGTAGAGCCATTTTTCGTGATCCGTGAGAACATGCATGCGATCGTGCACGAATGTCATCAACCGTGTATGAAAAACTGGCTGAGTTACTTCGCACACTGTTCACTCGTGCGCGAAGAACTTCACTCACTTAGTAAGCGAATCGGACATTTCGCGTCTGCCAGGCAGGCACTTGAAATCGAACTTCGCACGGAACTCTTGGAAACAATACATTGCCGACTTACAAGTGTCGACCAAAAAATTCCGTGTACTTTAATATTTATATCAATTTAAAAAAAAGTAGCTGGCATAACGGTCGCTGGTGCAACGAAATCAGAAATTTAAATATGTGAAGTTTGCGGTTCCTTGGGAATGTATAACCTGAAATTCTGACGTTCATTTGAAATGTTGCAATGATGATATACAGAGCATGGAAAAACAATTGTTAAGAAAAACTTAAAAGGAGAAAGACAAGGTGAGGATGTTTTATTTGGAAATTGTGTATTATGAGCTGTCTAAAACTGGTAAGAACAGTTTACGAGCTAGAGAATTAGAAGTCATCATTTCGTAAGTTTGGGGTAGACCTTACGTGCATAAGCATCCAAATTTAACAATAACTACCTCAGCTCCGGGAGGGGGGTCCATTTTTTTTGTAATTGTTATTATTCACAATTTATTCCCAATTCTCAACTGAATGAAAATAGCAAGTTGAGTAAAAAAAAACTAAAATTTAACTTAATTTTGTTTCGGCGATAGTTTCTAAATCATAATATGCTTTTCTTTATCTGATGTCAATAGTTAGAGTATGGAGTGGAACCTGAGCAGTTATTGTTCGTTTCTGAACTAAGTCCAGTCGAAGGATGCATGCAAAGCGGGCAAACCGTGGACATAATCAGGCATCTGTACCTTGGAAAGAAACCTCTTTTTGTAAAGCAGTGCACAAGGTAAAGTATTTCTTATTTACGCTATCATTCCCTATATTCTGTAAATTCATCATGATCGAATATCTAAAAAAAAAAAAAAATCTGAAGCGTTCAAGAAGTAATAGCAAATACTTTAGTGTTACTATGCGGAATTCACAAAAATCAAACGTGCATCTCACCAACTTTTTTTAAACTTACGCAATGTATTACACATAGGTACATTAAAAGATGAACATGGAAACAGTTTAGATGCTCTAACTTAGAACTTTAACATGTTTTTTTTTAGTAGAAGTCATTAAATGAGTCAATTAAGCCTGTGAATCATAAAAAATAATGTTACATGCAAAAATACTGAAAATATAAAAAATTGTACCTTCGATCTGGAACAAGTGGTACGTCCTCAACAATTGGTTCCTCATGTCATGATTATTTTCTAGGTATGTGATAGCACTTGGAAACGAAAATTCATAAGATTTTGGTGACAACGTACAGGTATCCAGACTGTCCAAAAATAGAAAATGGTTTATAACCAACAAGAATATGAATGTGGAAAATCCTTAATTATTTGTAAAATTTGGTATAAATTCCGATGTTTTCAGTTTTGTTATATATTCCAAAAGTTATCAATGTTATCCAGTGGTTATCAATAGTCTCATCAAGGTTCACTGTTAATCCAGAGAAGACAACCCTGGTTTTCTTCAGAAAGAAATATAAGGTGGCTACGAATGAGACTCCCTTGTTTTGCTGCAAGAGGGTAGGGTTTCCGATTCGGTCAAATGTCCGGGAGTAATCCTAGATGAAAAGCTGAATTTTATGGAGCATCTAGAAGCACAATTTGGAATATTGATATTCAATATAAAAAATAATAATAATGGTGAACCTTTGGCTCTACTCCGCAATTCTTAAACATAGGCTCCTCTACGCTGCTATAGTCTGGTGACCACGAGTCCGTCTGAAGAGAGTCCTAACTAAATAAATCCGCCGCCAGTCGTTGGTCTTTAAAGGGGTGTCAGGAGCTATAAAGAGTACGCCCATGGCGGCGATAGGCTTCATGCTCTGCGAGGAGCCCCTGGATATCGCAGTTACGGTGGAGGCGACTCGGGCTATGAGCCGCCTCACGGCTGAAGGCAAATGGACACAGGAGACTGCTCATACCAGGCTCGCAGAAAATATTGCTGGAATGTAAATTCTTAAGATGATGCAAGATAAAACGACCTTTCGCTTCGAATCCACCAAACTCTCAAGTTAGCATCATAGCCATCCTCAATTGCGCTAAGACACTTTTAGATCAAGGAACTGTCAGTAAGCGAATTACGATCTGCTGTGACAGCCAAGCGGCATTGGCTGCAGTTGGCAATCTAAATATGCAAGGGTTAAGGGTTGCTGTATAAAAAGTGTTGAAGGGGTTAAAGGGCTGGGTGTGTAAGGAGGATTTCAGGGGTTAAGGGGCAGAGGGTGTGCAAAAAATCTCAAGCTTTCTTTAATAGACAGTGATGAATCATCTGGTGGTGTGCCAAATAAAAAGGCATAAACTAATTCATGGGAAATGGGGACCGTTCAAATATTTCATGCACCTTAGGAGGGGGGTGGGGGGGTCACCATACGCGTAATGTCATGAAAGGTTTTCCTGTTATCATTCGCAAATTGAATAATATGAAATTTATGCCTTCTAGCTGGTGATAGGACAAATTAAATAATTGGAAATTTTTAATTGTTGCCATATCTCGCGCATACGTCTTATAGCCCAAAAGGACGGAATGTGGGTAAATGTGATATTTGTAGAAAAAAATAGAACAAATGCGGCATGCGCCTACGGCATTCGTCAACGATGTATACGTTATTCTCGAAAGGCGATTCTTCAAAGTTCAAATATAAAAAGTGCCCCATTGCCTTGTTGATCGACCCAGAGAGTTATTTTTGAGCCTCAAATGTCGGGGAATTTATCCTGCTAAATTAGTGATGCCGCCGAGCTATATTTCCCGATGTCGACACGATCCCGGCTCGATCCTAGCCTCCATGTTCACCTCAATGTATCGAAATATATCTGTATTGTTGAAATATTGCTTCAAGGATGTTTTGAAATTTTAGAAATATGTGAGTTTGTGGGATTATTACTTTTCCTACCTTGAAAATGTAATAATCTGGAGATTTTAGTTCAGAATCAACCACAAATTTACAATGTAGTTTGGCAAATTTTAACAATTACAAATTAAAAGCGTTTGAAATTGTATGTTTTTGATAAAAAAACGTTTGAAGCTGATCAACTGTAAATGTAAATTAATTAATGATTTTTAAATTGAACTTTATTCTAAGTATTAAAAATTCAACAATAATTGATTTTACAAGACGATTCTGAATAGTGAATCTGTTCAAAACTAAAAAATTTACAGGATGTTACACTGTTTCAGTTCGGAAGCCTCAGGCTTAGTAGTTGAACAGTTTTAAACATCCATATAAATTAATAAAGGAGAATATTCACAAACTTTTCAAAAATGGTTTAAAACAAATCTGGAAGACTTTCAGGCGAGATTTTTAATGCTGCAGAATTATTTTTAAAATTTAGGACATTCGAATAACTTTTAAGAGATATCTTGAAGGTTTTAAAAAAGTTAAAAAATAATTTAGAACGAAAATTTCGAAAGCTTCACAGAGAATATAAAAATTTTCCAAACATTTCTGGGAAAAAGGGAAACGGTTTTTCATTTTCATAAATTACTTTTAAGATAATATTTACAAACGTTCAAAAATGGTGCAAAACAAATCTGAAGGATTTTATTTTTGGATTCAGGATTACAACTTATATTTTTCACTTGAAAATTCAACTGTATGGTTACAAATTCCAGTACTGTGTTTAAGCATCATATATTTTGTTGAAAATTTGTCTTTTGGTAGAAAATGTATCTTCTTGGTTGAAAATTCATGTATCCTATAGTTGAAAGTCGGTCCGGCTAAGCTTTGTTACCGTCACCAGTAACCTTTATCCCAAAAGCGTTACCTACTTAGTTTAGCACGTATTCTACAAGAACTTTGTTACGAGAACTTTTTTAAAAATTAAATTGTGCCAACAATCAAAATAACTAAGAGTGGTGAGTCGACGATCCGGGTGCGCCGGGTCGTGCACCAGGTAGTTTAGCACGTATTCTACGAGAAATTTTTTTAAATTTAAATTCTGCTAACATTCAAAATAACTAAAAGTGGTGAGTCGACGATCCGGGCGCACCAGGTAGTGAAACAGGTAGTTTCCCACGTATTCTACGAAAATGTTTTTAAAATTTAAATTCTTCCAACAGCCAAAATAAGTTCTAATGATAACTCGACGATCCGGGTGCACCGGGTCGTACACCAGGTAGTTTAGCACGTATTCTACAAGAACTTTTTAAAAATTTGAATTCTTCCAAAAGCCAAAATAAGTTCTAATGATGAGTCGACGATCCGGGTGCACTTGGTAATGCACCAGGTAGTTTAGCACTTATTCTGCGACAAATTTGTGAAAATTTGAGTTCTTCCAACAACCAAAATAAGTTCGAATGATCAGTCGACGATGCGGGTGCACCGGCTCGGGCACCAGGTAGTTTAGCACGTATTGGACGTAAACTTTCTTAAAATTTAAATTCTTCCAACAGACAAAATAAGTTATAATGATCAGCCGACGATCCGGGTGCATCTGGTCGTGCACCAGGTAGTTTAACACGTATTCTACGAGATCTTTTTTAAAATTTAAATTCTGCCAACATTCAAAATAACTAAGAGTGGTGAGTCAACGATCCGTGTGCGCCGGGTCGTGCACCAGGTTGTTTAGCGCGTATTCAGCGAGAACTTTTTTAAAATTTAAATTATGCCCACATTCAATATAACTAAGAGTGGTGAGTCGACGATCCGGGTGCGCCGAGTCGTGCACCAGGTAGTTTAGGACGTATTCTACAAGACCTTTTTTAAAATTTAAATTCTGCTAACATTCAAAAGAACTAAGAGTGGTCAGTCGACGATCCGGGTGCACCGGGTGCTGCACCAGGTAGTTTGGCACGTATTCTACGAGAACTTTTTTCAAATTTAAATTCTGCTAACATTCAAAATAGCTAAAAGTGGTGAGTCGACGATCCGGGTGCACCGGGTAGTAATCCAGGTAGTTTAGACCGTATTCTACGAGAACATTTTGAAAATTTAAATTCTTCCGACAGCCAAAATAAGTTCTAATGATAACTCGACGATTCGGGTGCACGCGGTCATGCACCAGGTAGTTTAGCACGTATTCTACAAGAACTTTTCTAAAATTGGCATTCTTCCAACAGCCAAAATAAGTTCTAATGATCAGTCGACGATCCGGGTGCACCTGGTAGTGCACCAAGTAGTTGAGCACGTACTCTACGAAAACTTTTTTAAAATTTAAATTCTTCCAACAGCCAAAATAGGTTCGAATGATCAGTCGACGATCCGGGTGCACCGGGCCGTGCACCAGGTAGTTTAGCACGTATTCTACGAGAAACTTTTTTGAAATTTAAATTCTGCTAACATTCAAAATAAGTTATAATGATCAGTCGACGATCCGGGTGCACCGGCTCGTGCACCAGGTAGTTCAACACGTATTCCATGTTAACTTTCTTGAAATTTAAATTCTTCCAACATTCAAAATAACTAAGAGTGGTGAGTCAACGATCCGGGTGCGCCGGGTCGTACTCCAGGATGTTTAGCGCCTATTCAGCGAGAACTTTTTTAAAATTTAAATTCTGCCCATATTCAAAATAACTAAGAGTGGTGAGTCGACGATCCGGGTGCGCCGGGTAGTGAACCAGGTAGTTTAGACCGTATTGTACGAGAACGCTTTGAAAATTTAAATTCTTCCGATAGCCAAAATAAGTTCTAATGATAACTCGACGATCCGGGTGCACCGGGTCATGCACCAGTTAGTTTAGCACGTATTCTACAAGAACTTTTTTAAAATTGGAATTCTTCCAACAGCCAAAATAAGTTCTAATGATCAGTCGACGATCCGGGTGCACCTGGTTGTGCACCAAGTAGTTGAGCACGTACTCTACGAGAACTTTTTTAAAATTTACATTCTTCCAACAGCCAAAATAGGTTCGAATGATCAGTCGACGATCCGGGTGCACCAGGTAGTGAAACAGGTAGTTTAGCACGTATTCTACGAAAACGATTTAAAATTTAAATTCTTCCAACAGCCAAAATAAGTTCTAATGATCACTCGCCGATCCGGGTGCAGCGGGTCGTACACCAGGTAGTTTAGGACGTATTCTACAAGACCTTTTTGAAAATTTAAATTCTGCTAACATTCAAAAGAACTAAGAGTGGTGAGTCGACGATCCGGGTGCACCGGGTCGTGCACCAGGTGGTTTAGCACGTATTCTACAAGAAATTTTTGAAATTTAAATTCTTCCAACACCCAAAATGAGTTCTAATGATCAGCCGACGATCCGGGTGCACGTGGTCATGCACCAAGTAGTTCAGAACGTATTCTACGAGAACTTTTTCAAAATTTAAATTCTTACAACAGCCAAAATAAGTTCAAATGATCAGTCGACGATCCGGGTGCACCGGGCCGTGCACCAGGTAGTTTAGCACGTATTCTACGCAAACTTTTTCAAAATTTAAATTCTTCCAAGAGCCAAAATAAGTTATAATGATCAGTCGACGATACGGGTGCACCAAGTCGTGCACCAGGTAGTTTAGCACGTATTCTACGAGAACTTTTTTGAAATCTAAATTCTTCCCACAACTGAAAGAAGTTCTAATGATCAGTTGACAATCCGAGTGCACGTGGTCGTGCAACAGGTAGTTTAGCACGTATTCTACGAACACTTTTTTAAAATTTGATTTCTTCCGAAAGCCAAAATAAGTTCTAATGATCAGTCGACGATCCGGGTGCACCAGGTAGTTTAGAACGTATTCTACGAGAACTTTTTTAAAATTTAAATTCTGCCAACATTCAAAATAACTAAGAGTGATGAGTCAACGATCCGTGTGCGCCGGGTCGTGCACCAGGTAGTTTAGCACGTATTCTACGAGAACTTTTTGAAAATCTAAATTCTTCCAACAGCCGAAATAAGTTCTAATGATCAGTCGACGATCCGGATGCACCGGGTCGTGCCCCAGGTAGTTTAGCACGTATTCTACAAGAACTTTTTTGAAATTTAAATTCTTCCAACAGGCAAAATGTGCTCTAATGATCAGTCGATGATCCGGGTGCACGCGGTCATGCACCAGGTAGTTTAGCGATATTCTAGGAGAAATTTGTTAAAATTTGAATTCTTCCAACAGCCAAAATAAGTTCGAATGAACAGTCGGCGATTCGGGTGCACCCGGTTCGTACGCCAGGTAGTTTAGCACATATTCTACGAGAATGTTTTGAAAATTTAAATTCCTCCAAAAGCCAAAATAAGTTCTAATCATCATTCGACGATCCGTGTGAACGTGGTCGAGCACCAGGTAGTTTAGCACGTATTCTATGAGAACTTTTTAAAAATTTGAATTCTTGCAACAGCCAAAAAATGTTATAACGATCAGTCGACGATCCGGGTGCACCGGGTCGTACACCAGGTAGTTTAGGACGTATTCTACAAGACCTTTCTTAAAATTTAAATTCTGCTAACATGCAAAAGAACTAAGAGTGGTCAGTCGACGATCCGGGTGCACCGGGTGCTGCACCATGTAGTTTGGCACGTATTCTACGAGAACTTTTTTCGAATTTAAATTCTGCTAACATTCAAAATAACTAAAAGTGGTGAGTCGACGATCCGGGTGCACAGGGTAGTGAACCAGGTAGTTTAGACCGTATTCTACGAGAACGCTTTGAAAATTTAAATTCTTCCGAAAGCCAAAATAAGTTCGAATGATAACTCGACGATCCGGGTGCACCGGGTCGTGCACCAGGTAGTTTAACACGTATTCGATGTTCACTTTCTTGAAATTTAAATTCTTCCAACAGCCAAAATAAGTTCTAATGATCAGTCGACGATCCGGGTGCACCGGCTCGTGCACCAGGTAGTTTAGCACGTATTCAACGTTAACTTTCTTAAAATTTAAATTCTTCCAACAGACAAAATAAGTTCTAATGATCAGCCGACGATCCGGGTGCATCTGGTCGTGCACCAGGTAGTTTAACACGTATTCTACGAGATCTTTTTTA
>JAABKJ010004293.1:0-24568 GCA_011634705.1 Andricus grossulariae
ATATTTTACGACGAACGAGAAATCCAGCGCTCGACTTCGTAGTACGGTGAGGGCAGCACCTCGATATGGCAGAAAATTTGATGTCCTATAAATATAGTTCTCCCACTCTGACACCCCGTACCGCATCTAGGTTTATAATATCTTTGACCGCATCTAGGTTTATAATATATTTGCTCTGGTGCTACTCATCACTAGCGACCTCAACGACAGAAAATATCCCCTTTTGCTTACACTTTTTGCACATAGGGTTCGCATCTGGGTTCTCGACCAATCAGACTGTTCATAAACCAACAAGGTACCTAGAACTAGAACTAACTCCTATGACAAATATTAATTCCACGATTAATTAATATTCGCTGGTTTGCGAAAAGGCACCCTAATAACAAACATTGAAAAATTTCCTAACAATATGTAGTAAAAAACGATAAATCCGCATAAAATAAAAAAATAATACCGGTTTTAGGCCCTGGGTACATTTAAAAATATCCACATCCCTGAAGATAGCGTTTGGTTTCGTGACCAAACTGCCTGCGGGACAGGAGCAGGGGGGTGGGCAGAAAGTTTCCTGCGTTACGTTTTGTGAACCCCGCTTGTCCGACTGACGACGACTGACGACTCGGTTCTATTGATTTTGTCGTGTACGTCTATCCCGCAACTGGAACCGGAAAATAATTGTTTACTTCAATTTTTCTCGCCGATTTTCACCGTTGACGATCATCCTTCAATCGAAGAATTATTCCCATACACCGTAAGTCGATTTTCCCTAATTTCGCGACGAAATTACGATTTTTTTCGAGCAATGCTTGCTCGTTACTCCGAAATGCTTCCTTTCGGCGTTCGTCCATTTCAGAACGCCGTGTCACTTTCCTAATATTGTACAGCTCATCCGTTATTTTATTGCGTGCCGAATATTATTTGCCATCTCTCGGCTCATAACATCGATTTATTTCAATCGAGCACAATTAATGCTGAAAAAATATATCATACATTGGGGAAAAAATAATTACATCTACGCATTTCCAACTCCAAAGATTGTAATAATAATGATAATATAGAAAAGACAAAAGACCAATATGCGTTATATTCGAATTCGAAAGTTTCTGTAATCGTTTTTTCTTATTTACCAAGCTTTTTCTTGAAATCCATTGAGTCACTCCAAAAAATAGAAAAATCTCGTGAAATTACATGAGGCGTGAATTTATAGGGCGTGTTTTCCACAGAACGACGATGGATCATCTACTAGTCTTTTGTAAATAGGAGATTGTAGATTTGTAGTACACTTTGAACTTCGGAGTTGTATGAGGAAAAAAATAGTGGGCGTCAGAATGCGAGTTTGTAGGCGAGGTTAATGAAATAATTAAGCTCCATTTTGATTCACTGTCCAAACGACGCTTCGTGCTTCGCCTCGACCTTGAATTTCCAACTTCGAGACAATTGTATGCAAGAAAGTCAACTTTTTTTTATTAATACTGCGTTTTTTTATATGCAGACTCCACTAGTTTTCACTTTACGTTGCGATTTTCTACGATTTAATTGAAATTGTGTTTTTTGAGACCAGGGTTGCAACAAAAAGAAGCAATTCATTCTGTTTTAATTTATGGATTTCCGGGTTTGGAGTTTATTGTTTATTTGTATTCGTGGAATATTTTATTTATAATTGTTTTTTATTATTCGCTTTTATTTTGATGACCATTTTAAGACGCTTGTTTTGAAATTTTTAATAGCAGGTAAACATCTTTTTTAATATAAAGTTATTTATTTAATATCAAATTCTTCAATTTAAAAAGTGAAAACTGCAATGTTTTTAAAATAGCTTTGTGTGTGTGTGCATATATATATATATATATATATATATAATACAATCAAAGTAGAAAGTTTTGAATTGGAATGTAAAATTGATAGATTTTATTCGGCTGCGTCTAGTCCCGAACTAATTGCAATTACAAACATATTCTCGCATTATTGAAAACATGATACAAACAAAAGAAATATTTGCTTAATTTGAATTTTTATATTAATTTCATTATTTAATAGTAATTTTAGATTTACAAAATTAAAATCATTCTAAAAATGTTATGTTTATTGAAATGTAAAATTTCTATACAATCCTAAGAAAAAGTTAAAATAATTTTGTTAATTATCAACATTTCATTGAAATAATATAAAGGCTCCTTTCCTAATTTATGTTTTAAAATCTCCAGTACAAATTTCTGCAACCCTGGTGAATAAAAGGCCTCGATTCATGAAACAACGAACTGTAAACAACTTTCAAAATTCAAAACATTTACGCTTCGATTGTTTGTCTCAATCCAATTCTTGTCTCCATCATTGCTATTGATTACTGAAATTTTTTACAAAGTTCATCAAGAAAATTAAGCAACGCCCATAAAATAAGATAAACCCAGAAACACGAAACTACGAACAATATTACGCATATTTGCTGTAAACTTCAGAAGCAATTATTAAAGGAACATTATTTACGCTTCGTTTTATTGCTTCAAAACCGAGTCTTGTAGTCAATAATTGGTTAACTTTTCTAAACTTCATAAACAAATTCAGCAACGCCCGTAAAGTAAGACAAACCCAGAAACACGAAACAACGAACAATATTACGCATATTTCCTGTAAACTTCAAAAGCATGAAAAGAGAAATTATATTCTTCAGTCTTATTGTACTCATTTCGTTAAAATATTTTTTTTTCTGTGGGTGCTACAATTTATTGTTTTTTTTTCATCGACTTTTAATCTAGAAACATACTTTATAAATTAAAAATGATTACAATTATTTAAGTTTTTTTAATAACGAATTTATTTTGACAAGTTAAGAGCTTTGAGCTGTTTTCCAAAGATGTTTTGTATGCTAGTTACAAATATTTGAAGCCTCGGCAGAGATAGCGTATCGACAAAATTCTGTTTTTCCGGAATATTGGTTCAAACTGTGGGTATATGTTGATATACTTTGTTATGTGACAGATTATTTTATGGCGTATGTACTGCGACGTAGAACAGAAAATCCTTGGACACGAATCTCTTGTCATGCTATAAACGTAGTTTTAAATAAAATTGGGTTTGTTGGTACGTTATCTCTGTCGAGGCTTAATTTCTTTAATAAGATCAAAGATTGAAGGCAAAGCTTTTCATATGAGGAAAACTCTAGGGCAAATTCATTTTTATTTATTTGATTCGAAATCTGGATATTTCTTATACTTCTTTATTTTAGGAATGTTTGATGTTTAGAAACAAAATATAATTCAGTTACATTTCAGAAAATATTGTAACATTATCTCATATTTAACTTTTATATCTTTTCATTGAATTACATACTTAGTGTTACTTTGAAACACGGGGTTAAAGTGAAGCATATTTTTTAGTGATACATAAAAAACTCGATTTTGTTGAATTTTACTTGAATTGTAGTAAAATTTCGATAAATTTAATGGCATTCCGATTCTTTTTCCGTATTGAATTTTGTTAAATCCACTGTAATTAAAAAATGCCGAGATGCAAATCATAATTTAAATTGAAATTTCGTAACTTCTCAAGAAAAACTTGATTTCCATTTTATTTTGAACTTGAAAGGTATCTCATGGTTTCTAAGGCCACCAAGCAATTACATTTCTTTTAATTAGCTAAATGGTAATCATTTTTCGGAAAATTAGAAATTTAGGTTTTTCGATAAATATGCGAGATACGGGAAAGAGTCCAAGGTGAAATTTGTTCCTTTGTAAGTGTCATACAAAAAGTTCCTCTTATATTTTTCGACATTTTGAACTGTAAATATTTCAAAATATTTATTTTCCTTTCTGGCTCATAAAGTTCGTAGGAGTCATTTGTTTATAAACTTCAGGCAGAGATAATGTTTGTTATATTGATTTTCTTTACTTTGTGAAGTTTTTTTAAAATCATATTTTTTGCAATTTTCAAAAATGGGTGTTTTAATAAAAAATAATGTGATAAACGTTCCGTCTGTAGCCCAAAAAAGTTACTATTTAGCAAATAATCAAATTTTTCAAAATTCTAAAAAAAACAGTTTGATATAATCGAAAAATGTTAAGAAACGTTTTGTAGAACATTCTTCAAAAGGAACCACTTTATCTTCCCACTTTTGCCCCTGACACGCCTATTTTTCGAGCGAAAAAAAGTCAAATTTTTGTTCGAGCATTTGGAAATGATGATAAACCCCTCATAAGAATCGAAAAAAATATTTGCATTATTCTGAAAAATACCTAATTTTCAGAACAAAATCTACCCGTTTTTTGTTGTAATTTTGAGAAAAAAATTGGTTCCCAATCCTGAAACTTATGTTATAATAAATGTATGCTGTTATTTAAGGAGTAAACGAACAAAACCTACATTTTTTAAAAGTTAAACATGGTTTTATCCCATTAAAATCACACTTTAAAAATGTTGTAACCTTAAAAATATATCAATTAAAATACGTGTATTTTGTACTAAAATGTTCAATGTGTTATAAAAATTGCATAAATTCGAGCTGACCGCTCGATAATTCACACGAGCCGCTCGTGTTAATGGCAACAGCAGCACGAGCTTGGTAATTGTTGCGATTGGCCCGGTCCGTTCTTGGGATTGGCAACAATCTCTCATGTTAATTTTCAATAGCGCGTGGTGTCAAATAGCTCTGACGTTTAGTGTCAACCGCGCTGGTCTCTCGGCTCATTCGCAGCAACAACTTTCATTTTTTTTGCGAATGCACTATAAGCGGCATCAGCTGATCGAGAAGAACTAACCTGCATGCACGTCGTGTTTGTTTATTCGTGCAGTTTAATCCTTATCAATAAACGTGTATAACAAAAAGAATTTTGTAAAATATGTATAATTGAAAAACAAATCTCTAGATGTTTCAAAGAATAAAGAAGTTATTTACTTACAGTGGAAGAAATAATAATTGTCTGTCACCTGTGTGCGGTGCTTCAAATCTGCCATTCCGTATTCGTCAAACTGCTGAGTGAATAGAGTCGAATGAGACTGACTAGCCTGAAATAATTCCAATGGGTATTTTACGATTCATTAATGTGCGCATGAATGGGTTGCAATTCATTATGAAATGGAGGTCTTAAAAGATCACATCCAATGATAAAAATACGATTCACACATAGCAACTTTAAATGAGCGTCAATCTGCCAAGTATAGTTTCCTTCAAGCTATGTTCAACTGAGTGGAATATGCAGATTACAATTTCAAAGAATCAATTGTTTCGAATGAGAAGTATGAAGCAATCAATTTTAATTGGAAAATGCAAATTGAACAAAAATGATAGAAATTCAAATTAAATAATATTGTAATATATTGTAATTGATGCAACAATTTATTTCTAAATTCAATGATTACAAAGTTGTAATTCTCTTTTCACGACAATTTCAATAAATTATCCTGTGCAGAAATTATAAGATTTACACTTACAGCGTCAGTGTCATTCACTTATTCAGTGCACATTGCTAATGGCATCAGGGAGAGCACATGTCAGGTTCAAACTCCGTAATCCGCTCATGTCTATTATTTGCATCCCAAACATCCAAATTTTTAGGATTTCAATACCCGAATTTTTTTAAAAGGTAATTTCTATAAAATAAAACGCGAGTGATAGTTTTTGTTAATTTGAGATTGATATAAGGTGAATGTCAAATTTCATAACCTAAAGATTGTAACTTATCGATTTATCACTTTCATAGTGACAACGAGATTTTGTAAGCATAAATTAAAAGTAGACAATGTATGCTAGGATATTCTTAAAAGTTGTCAATTTAAGTGCTTTTTAATGAATAATTTAAACTATTTAAATCAGTAAATTTTAATTTTAATCAATAAATTTCTATCTATATCTAATTATCTATCAATATTTTTCCTGAATCAGATGATACCCATTAAAAAATTCATGTCTTAATTCAAAATTCAGCCTGAGCAATGGGTGGCAATCTGAAATTCCAGTGATACATACGCAATTCAGAAGTCATAAAAACCAATTCAAACGAAAGTGAATGGATTTTTGTTTCCTGGGTGAAGAATCGTTAAAATGAAGAATTTGAACCTGATAATCTCAGATGTTGAGTAGGGGGAAAACTTTCATTAAATAATGAATGAATGTAATAAGAATCTGTTATATTCGGCTATAGAGTCCCTCGCTGAAACTGCAGCTATCGGTGCATCGCTACTGCTCGTTACCGCGCTAATCGAAGAATGAACGGGCGCACGGTGTGGTGCAAGACTACTTACGTAGTACTTGCAGTTTGCAGTGCTTAACAGTAAGCAGGTGAACGAAAGACTAAGGAGAAGAAGGTATTACTAGGATTGTACTTCCCATATAAGACATTGTTACAGTTAGACGAAGCTCCAGTCGTCTGCCTGTCGCAAAAGACGTAACTTCATCCGCGAAAAAAATGAGCTTCACTGATTTAATTAGATCGTCGGAATTACGTGATTGAATCAAGTAAATAAAGAAATTTCATTGTGTCATGTGAATTAAATGATCAATATAGTTTCGTGAAACTCTCAAAGATCCCTTTTCATCCCCCAAAAAATATAATATTAACAATAAAATTAATTTACCAGTTTATTCTGATTATTGTATGATGGTATTATTTCTTGAAATTTTCAACAACAAAATCAATGTTATCAATGTTTAATATTGTAATTCACTTTTACATATTTTTTTTATTAGATTCATATTTTTGGAAAGTTGTATAAAGGAATTTTTGAATGGAAACTAGGATAGAGTATAATTTAATATTTTCAGTATTATTAATATAAGGAAGTAATTTTAAAAAATTTAAATTTGGTTCAAGTTGAGAGAAAAATCCAAATGTGCTCCACCGAGAGGACTGACGATACCTTCTATTACGATCTTCGCAAAGGATGAGGTCGATGAAATTCGGGAGATATCGCAGGAGGATAATTGCAGCAATTTTTGTGTTTCTGACTTACATTGAGATAGCAGATGGGCAAGGTTTTATGTTTAACAACCAGCTGGCAGTTATCGCAAATGGTGAATATATTTACGATGAAAGATATTAGTTTAAATCTTTTAATTTTATTGTAGAAAAACTCCGTTTATACCAATAATCGCATCAACCCTCTTTACTTTTATTTTTTATATTTTTCTTTCCGAAACTAATCATGTGGACCCATTAGATTCTTTGAAATTTTAGGAAATTAGTTGCAATCCCATGAAATTTATATTATCTTACGACATCCCTTACATTATTCGAACCTAATTTGAATTGCAATTTTTTTATTATTCGAGACAACCTGCGAAGCTTTAAAATGCTATCTTATTTTTTGAAATCCTTGAAAATGTTTTAAAATAATTCTTAATTCCTTACTACGTTCTTAACTGCCTTGATATATGTTAAAATCATCTACAATTTCTTGTTAAATTTTACAATTTTTGTTACTGTCTTTTAATCATTTAAAATCTCTCATAACTTTTGAAAATTCTTCATAATTCTTCCTAATATCTTGATCAGGATTGCAAGGAGTTACAAAAGTTTAGAAGAAATTTCAAATACCTTGAAGGGATTAAGGTAGACTTAATAATAAAAATTATATAATAATGAATTTTTAACGAATTTCATAGTGTTTTAGTGTACAACTAAAATGAAAACGATACTCAAGGATACCTTCTAGGTTCCCGCAAAATTCCTTAGACCCCGTATAATCCTTAATATCCATTAAAAAGTGAATGGGATTTCAAAGGATTCAAATAATGTAATACAATTTGAATTGATGATTTTAATTATACTCCTGCATATTCCTCATAACTCCATTAAATCTCGTAAATCTGTCGTAGTGCAAAATTTGACTGATTTCAGAAGGTCTTCAAAATTTTGTCAAATTATATAATCCTATAATCCCATAAAATCTCTTTCAGTATTTTAAAATGTCTTAGATGTTGTTGTAGCCATCTATAACACAGGACCACAAAAAATGATGAACTGTAATGGGACCAAGAGTGGGTATTTCCTGTTGAATTTTGGTCGCTGAATCCGAATCCGAAAGAGAAATCTTTCTATCATGCCATATTTTTTTAGAAAATAGAGGTTTTTTAAATTTTTTGGAAACAACATAGAGCGCAAACTTGACGTTTTAGATTGGTCTAAAAGACCTTAACCCTTATGTATGTGACAAAAAAACACCATCGGTGTAACGGGGTACCCGAATGCCCACTTCCCTTTTTTCAATTTTTCAATTAGTAAGAGGAGAACAAACATGCGCGCCATAAATGATCCGTTGTAACTGTTCGCCAAATAATTCCGTAGCACAGAAAACCTTAAGTTATATTTCCAACCCCATAATAATATTCCAAACCCCTTAAGCCACCTCTACCACTTTTACCTGAACAAATCCCAAGTGCCTCCACGCAAAGCACTCAAAAAGTTTAGAAATTTGACATAATGACAAAAGTCACCTTCAGAAAACCACAATTTATATTCTCAACCCCATAATAATATTCAAAAATCCCAGAAAAACAACCCTAACACTTTTACTTAAATAAATCCTGAGTGCCTCCACGCAAAAGACTCAAGAACAATGTGAAATTTAAAATAATTACAAATGTAACCTTTGAAACACTCCAAGTTATATTTCCTGTCCCATAATAAATTTCAAAAACCCCCTTAGAGTTTTTTTTTACCTGAACGAATCCCAAGTGCCTCCACGCAAACCCTTAAAAAGTTTAGAAATTTGAAATAATCACACAAGTCACCTTCAGAAAACCACAAGTTATATTCTCAACCCCATAATAATATTTTTAAAAACCCAGAAAACCGCAAGTTATATTCTCAACGCCATAATAATATATAACAAACCCAGAAAACCACCCCTAACACTTACCTGAACAAATCCTGAGTGCCTCCTCGCGAAGAAACTAAAAAAAAATTGTCAATGTGAAATAATCCCACAAGTCGCCTTCAAAATACTCCAAGTTATATTTCCGACCCCATAATAAATCTCAGCAACCCCCGAAAATCCCTCAAAGTTGATTTCTTTTTTTGTGAATACCTGGGTACTCCATCACATCGATGAAGGTGCAAAAAAAATTCATCTCATGGGGTTTCAGGTTTAAGCATGTGCCCAACATAAAATTAATTTTAATTTAAAGACGCAAAGGGTGCACGGGTACCCGTCACACACATGAGGGTTTAATTTAACTTTCAACTTTGTACTTCAAGGTGATTATATTGTAAAAAAACCTGCTCGCCGCGCGAGCACATTCT
The DNA here is from genome assembly GCA_011634705.1 of Andricus grossulariae. Lineage (NCBI taxonomy): Eukaryota > Metazoa > Arthropoda > Insecta > Hymenoptera > Cynipidae > Andricus > Andricus grossulariae. The sequence continues at coordinate 9,231 of JAABKJ010004293.1, forward strand.
CATCAGGCGTGCCCAGTCTACGCGTCTGTCGAATCTGGCGCTTCGCGCTCGGTCTTTGTGCTTCCCCTGCTGATAACTGTAATTTGATAATTGTAAATTCTCTTTTGTTAAGGCTTATTTGGGCGTAACGAATACATTCTCATTACACGCCACGCGCCTCGCACTCGATTAAAACACAGTGGAGTCTCACCTATTCTCCAACTCCCTTATTCCCTATCGCCTTTATTCCCCGTCGACTGTAGACGGTTATTTCTATTTGCGTAGTTCCGGCAACTCCCACCATGGTCCCGGTATATTCTTCTCCGCACAGTGGCTGACCAATTAAAAAGAGGCCCGAAAAGCGGGAAGCCTTGAATTGAGTATTTTAGTATGACGTCATAGGAATACGTCATACGCTTTTTGCGGGAAAATATTATAAACGTAAAAATAATAAATGTACAAATAATAATATTTCTCAAGTGCAGAATCTACTTTGTCAGTCATGTTCCATTTTTTTGTCGATTCACGACCTTTCAGTTTCACGAAATTAAATAAAATATCGTAAATGTCAGGTGAGTGGTAGTCTAACCTCAAATTTCGGACAGTTGCTTGTATTTTGTGAAATTGAAAGGTCTTCAACCGATAAGAGGATGAAGAAACAGAATTGCGCAAATGCATTCTACACTTGAAAAGATGACTATGCAGACCTTTATAACTTACCTTCACGTTTCGGATATTTTCTCCAAAAAGTCGTATGCAGTTGCAGTACCATGTACAAACCTTCCTGACGGCTGGCATTTCCACCTATAAACGTCATGCCACAAAACTCACTATTCGGCGAAATATTTGCAACGTTTTTTGATTCTATAATACTGATTTTTAGTTGGAAAATTGTCGTACGCCAACAAAAATACTTGAAAGGCACTTGAAAAACACTCAAGCATGCATGCAGACTAACGGGCTGCGAATTTTTCAACTACGCAATAAGCCGAGACCGCCTAAACCGTTTTACGCGACTGGCTACTCGCGCACCCGGTCCTTCCGAGGCGAGAGTCGCAACCGTCTCTCGCCCTACGCGCTGAGAAACTGCGTGGGCCAGCAGTTCTATGAATGTCGGGTGTATTTATTTGTATTATTATTGATAGTATTTATTATTGATTTCAAATCACCAGCGCTCTTCGGTTGAAAAAGTTGCCTACATGCGGCGCAGCGATACAAGAACGGAGCAGCCAATGAACGTCGTTGATAAAAATAAACCGCCTACTCGCGGTAAGGGTGGGGCCCCCTCCAGCCTGGCAATAACAAAATCATTTCCAATCGTTTCGTTTCAAGTTCAGGAAAATAGGCGAGTTTTCACTATATATCCAAAACAGAAAATTGTCTATGTTATATCGGATATAAATAATGTGTACGATTTTTTAACACCTGATAATAATGGGTAATTTTTAAAATAAATTTAATAGAAAATACAAATTTTCGTCAATTTTCCTCCGGCAGATTTCGCTTTTTTAACGAAATAAAATTTTAATTACTTAGGAAAACCCTGCTTTTATTATATTTTACCAACCAAAAATAATTGTTCATTTAATGAACAATTTTATAAACCAATTCAGAACTTGACACAGAAAGGACCACATTTATTAGAAAACTTTGTCAGGCGACAATATTTGTTATTTACTTAAATACATTTTAGAAACAAATACACATTTTCGTCAATTTTCAACAAGCATATTTCGTCTTTTCAACAGAATGACCTCTAAACGACTTGGAAATATCCTTCCTTTATGATACTTTTTCAAAGTACAATAGTTTTGTATTTCATAAACAGTTTTATAAAAAAATACACAACTTGAATACTTTTTACAAATGAATGTAGTTTTTTGTACGAAATCGACTAGCAATAACTTAGAAAGGACCCTATTCATCATAAGACTTTGCCACGTGATATCATTTGTTATTTAATTAAATAAATTTTTCAAACAAATACAAATTTTCGTCAATTTTTAACCAGCAGATTTCATTTTTTCAACGGAACTAACTCTAAATAACTTGGCCGTATACCTTTCTTATTTTGTTTTATCAATAAGCTACGCATGTTTTTTTTATATGAACAATATCGAGCATATGTTTCTTCAAAAAATGTAAACTATGCACTTTTATTCGTTATAAAATGTATTTAAATAAATAACAAATGTTTTCGCCTAACAAAGTTTCCTTATAAATAAGGTTCTTTCTGAGACACTGGCAGTCGATTTCGTTAAAAAATGAAATCCATATGTTGAGAAGTAGTCAAGTCGTAAATTTCTTTATAAAATTCTTTATCAAATAAAAATTAATTGTTCGTTAATGAAGTTTCATAAGGAAAGAACTTTTTAAAGTAATTTAACATTAATTCGGTTGAAAAAACGCAATCTACTAGTTGAAAATTGACGAAAATCTGTATTTGGTTATAAAATGTATTTTAATAATGAAAAAATTTGTAATATTGTCGCCTTACAAAGTCTCCTAATAAATAAGGTTATAAATTACCAATGTTCTGTACTTAGACCTTTTATGAAACGCCTTTGGAGACTGACTTGCTTAAAAGAAACAAAGATTATGCGCGAAAATGCCAAAATTTTGCTTTTGTTTATGCAATTTGTTTATAAAAAGTTCCAGTTGTTAATACTCATCAATTTCCTATAGTTCGGCCTCTCCGCTAACGCATTTAGAGGCAAACTCACGTTGAAATCCCAAAGATTCTGTGCGAAAATGACAACATTTCACTTTTTTTCTCCAATTTGTTTATAAAAATAATGTTTATCATATTTTGACAACTGATAATGAGAATTTGCTACTCATATAATCATATCAGGCAATTAAACTGAAAAAGTGTGAAATTTACAGAAAACTGAGATTCTATTAATTTTTTAACAATTTGCGTTAAATAAATAAATAAATATATAAACAAAGCCAATTATAAAAATCGCTTCGCACATATTCTTTGAAAATTTATTTAACTATAATTTAGAGTGAAAAATTGTAAATCGGATATTAACTAAAGGCTTTAGACTTCTTTGAACAGTAAATTCCTGTTTCCGACCACTGTGAGACGTAAGTGAGCGTGGACACAGCAAAAATGTATCGCTGCCCGAGATAGGCGACGGAAACATTTTTTTCAATATATTTATCATAAATTGAAAGGTTCAAGCTCTAATTCAAACTCTACTATAAGTCTCATGAACATGAGGTTCGCTTCTTACGTTATTTCATACAAATTTCGAAAAACACCAATTTCCTCAAAAACCTGACGTGATAGAAAGATTTATCTTACAGATTCAGATTCAGCGGGCAAAAATCTACGGGAAATCGGGGTAATACATTCTCTTGTTCCCAGTACGGTTCATCATTTTTGTATAGTTCTGTGTAATCTTCAGTATCCTTTAAAAACTGGAAGGAACTGCAAAATAGTCAAGAGATTTTTATGCGGTCTAAAAAAATATTCACAGTTAAGGATCGTAAATTCCATAATTCTATATACGGGCGATTTTCAAATAGATTTCAATTTGTATGTCCCTCGATGTTTATTCGATGTTCCTATAACATTTTCGATCTACTAAGGGGATTACAGCACATATGGTGCTCTACTTTAGTAGTCCATACAACAAAATTACAAGAAAATTACAGTTAGGAATACCTTTTTTTGTGATTAAGTGGTCAGTGTGTCCCTCCCTACAGATTCACATATTTGAAATGTGACTGGACTGGTAGACATTTTTTTTATAATATTGGCCTCGGGTACTTTTTTTAAATATATGACGCAATTCAAATTGCAATACTAACATGCTAGAGATTATACATACTGACTGGAATAATCGTGCTTATATGTCTGTCCCTCGGTTTGTTAACAACCCCGAAGCCTCTATAATTTTATCTAATTTGAGGTGATAATTCGTATTATAATCGATTATAATTATGAAAAATAAGTATTTTTTGTCAAATTTCAAAACCACACATGACGTTTCTAGAATCTCAAAATTGATTAAATCCTCGTAAGTCGTCTGAGAACACGGGATAAACTATCGGTTAACCTGAATAACAACTCCGAAGCCTCCCAAAAAAAAGAGGTACAAACGCAAAATAACTTTTTTTTTCCAAAAAATGTCCCCGTAAAATTCGAACGGCTGATGGAGTTCAAAGTCGCATTGAAGAGAAAGAATAAAATGTTTTAAAATTACTTTTTTTTAAGTTCTTATTGATGTACTTCATAAAATATTCTTCATAGAGATTTGTTTTACGAAGAAGTCTTCTTATGCAAATTCACGTCAAAGAGATGAGTTTAAATTGTAAAAATTATATGTGTGAATAATTATTCAAACAAATTTTCAATGAATTAACAGGGAAATCCGAAAAATTTCAAAAAAATTCGTTGTCAAATTTAGAAAACAAATTCAAACAAATTTTCGAACAAAATTTTCGAGAAAAATATTCAACTGTCTGCTATTACGGAATTTTCCGTAAGAATAAACCTTTTTTCAGCTTCTTTAGGGCTAACGTTATGAAAAATTTCGTAATATAAACCCTAGAGTTGAAGGGTTGTACTACAGAACTAGATAACCAACATTTTTAACAAAAACGGTCTGTTTGGATAAAATTTAAAAAAAAATCAAATACATGCTGTGTTGAAAGGATCTGTTTGAAATCTTATTTCAATTATTGTAATAAAAATATTGGTAATTCAAAACCAGATAACTGACTCTCTGTATTTGTCTTTATTCAAGAAAAAACTCTTTAAATAAAACTATTTGCCACTTTTTTCAGCACCAAAGTACCAATCAAATTCCAACCTAAATTCTGAAATATTCATTTTCTACAAAAATCCAAATTTATACAGATTTTTCCTAAAAATATTTACCTTGCGATGAGAAATGATATTTCTTAAAATTATAATCCTTTATTTATAAAGAAACATATACCTTTGTTTTTTTAAGAGACCTTTCAGCGAAAAATAGTTTCTTACAGTGCGATACAGTCACATTAAGCTTTATTTTCCCGATACAGAATTTTTTTTTAATGAAAACTTTTTTATTCTTATTTAGCCTTTCCAAATCACGGGATCAAGTTTTTTTTTCCAGTTGAAAATAGATTTTTATTCGCCATCCAAAGAGGAGTTTCAAAACCCATGAACTTTGAACCTCCAAATTCTTGAATAATTTGGTCGGGATTGGTTAACTTTTTCTAATCAAAGGCATTTCCTTCCAATGTAGCAACTCAATATCTCTGTAGTAAGTTTTTATTTTTTTTTAAACTGAAAATTGCACTTTTTACCGTGATTTTTAACCAAATCTGTTCCCATTTTAGGTTCTTGTCACTTTGAGAGTGTAAACTTCCACATTCTATTTTTCGGAACTGGATAATTTTTTTAATTATATAGTAAAAAGATGTCAATTTTTTTATAATTACGTAGTATACCATCATTCACATTTCTCATGTAGATGCTAAAGTTGAATTCCATACTTAAAGTGTATATTCGTTATTGTCAGTGAAAACGTTACTTTGGGAGTAGGTAATAATCAGACCTACTCTGAAAGTGGTAAAATTACCAGAAATTTTTTTTTACAGTGTACTTTTTCGGGCTGAATTCAGAAACACTTCAGCTGGGAAGTGAACTTTTGTTTTATCTTCAAATGGATATTTCGATTCTAAATAATGTTATTTCACTCTCTTGAAAAATTCCGATATTGTCAATTATCTAGTTATGTAGTGCAACCTTTCGGTTATACTTGACCGGTTAGTTTTACGGCAAATCCGTCTCGTCTCGGTCGTTTCTCACGACTACAACCCGTGTGAATTTTGCCTCCCGAAGTTCCAATTTTTTTTATTTTCTTGTTGCTTACATCTGTACGTCGATATGAATTGCTTGTACAATCTACAATGTAAATCCAATATTTTCGTTTGTACTTTATTGTTTACTAAGCTACGGGCAAAATTAATTTCGTGAGGCTAACGTTACGTAACCCCTCGGAGATAAAATTTTTCAAATTTTCCTTTTGCATATATTTGTCCGTCATTTATGCTGCCTATACATCCAATATTTTCGTTTGTACCCTCTTAGCTACCAAGCTAGGGTCAGATCCAAATTCCACATCATCCACCCAAATTTCGATTTTTTTAATTTTTCATTTTGCAAGCATTTGTACGTCATTTTTACTGTTTGTACATCCAATATTTTCGGTTGTACCTCATTGGTCATTTCCAGGTATCCTCCCAAAGTCCGAATTTTTTAGTTTTTCTTCTTGCACGTCGCTTGCACTGTTTGAAAATCTAGCATCTTATCTTTAAAATACACCAAACTATACTCCCATTGCAAAAATATATTACAACCAAATCCAGAACTTACCCCTTGCTAATATAACAAAATATATTTTAACTGGATCACCCGCAACAAAAAATCGTTTAATTAAATAATCAACCAACTTGACGTCGCAAGATATAAAACGATATTCCCATCTTGAAAATATATTTAAACCCCGCCTAAAACTCATATTTTACTAATGCAACAAAAGCTATCTTAGCTGAATTAACCAAAAAAAAATTCAAAATCGAACACAATTTTACTTTTCTTTAACTAGGCAACCAAGAGATTAAAAATGAATTTCACATGGTACTGTATTACCATTTTTTGAACGAATATTTCATGCTATATAGGCACAAGAAGTAGGACATTTTTGCATGAAGTATTTCGATTTTAGTATGGCAATGCTCAGTACGAAAAACGCACGAAATCCGTGCAAGAAAGTCATACTCAAAGAGCGAATAGCATGCGTTGCGATTTAAGTATAATAACGATTCCGAGCGAAATGCGTAACAGATTTATCTCGATGTACAATCGAAAATATTGGATGTTCAAATAGTAAAAATTGGCATCCAGGTACAAATTTCGAAAGGGGATATTCTAGCAGGGTAACTGCTTAAAGTACCCATCAGTTTTATTTAAAAAAATATACTCAGTGCTTAAAAATATCTAGCTAAATACTTTAATTTTAAATCAAAAATGTTAAGTACATTCTGAATTCAATTTCACTTTAGATTGCTATACAAGAGTGGCGATTGGTTCTCGATTATCGGATGCTAATACCACCACTGTCCCGGTAGCAACAGTTTCCGATTGTGAAGATGCGTGTTCAAATAATAGAACTACATGCAAATCTATTAGTTTCGGGTAAGTTTCAATTCCTAATTTCAATATCATTTTACTATTACAGTTTATGTGTATAATTTTTTGTGTGATAATTCATAGACTACGTACAAAGCATACATTGAAAATAAATATTCAAATAAAAAGCTTCAATGAAATAACTAAAGTAACTGTCCCAGCAAACAAGAATCACTTATTTTTGTGTTTCCAATTTTCCAAGAAGAACTATTTTTTATTTTGTGACCAAAGAATAACATTTTATTGACACATATCCTTTATTAGTCATTCATACTATTTGCCCTTTAAAAAATATTTTGTTTACGATGGAATTATCTCTAACTAGAATTGGAGTAAAAGGAAATGCATCCTGCATGCTCGGCAATCAGATTCCAAATGCCGATACTCTGCAAACAGATGAAGATTACGATGTCTACATCAGAACTCAAAAGACACCACATTGTGAGGCTGATCGATTATTCAGTCTCAGCGGTGGTAGAAAGATGCAGATGTCCAACAACATGACCAACGTCATGCCAACCATTAACTTCATGAACAATCCGCTTCCGATGCAACCCGGTGTCGTCTTTCAATCAACAAGACCCAACGGAGACAGGAGTACCGGAAGCACAATTAATCAAAGATGGTTTCCCACCAACGACGACGACTTTCGATCTTACGACATCGAAAGAAATAAAAATAGCCATAAAGATTCCCACGATAAAAGTTCCACACACGATTCAAACTACAACAATTACAACCGATTCGATAAAATTGGAGAAGCAGATGAAAAGTCACCTGGGTTTTTTGATAAAATTGATTATGGGTCCTTCTTCGGGCACAAAATTGGGCCCATAGAATCCACGAAAGGTGATTCTGGCGACAGTGGATTTGGAAGTTTTTCCATTGGGAAGAATCTTTTTCCAGTCGATTATTCCGAATCTTCGAAACCGATTGTTCAACAATCCTATTTAACAATTTCTGGAAAACCAGAGACTGGAGGAAGTAATGGTTTTGGTTCAAGAAAACCGGTTTATACAGAAGTTCCTTTTGTTACAAAATCTTTAGACAAACCACCTATGGGTTCTTTTGGATTTGTGATCGAACATGGTTCTGATAAAGTGGGGTATTCTGGAAGAAATTTTGGTGGATCGGGGCATCGAACTGATGTGGGTGTTAGGCCTATTTCGATTTTTGAATTTCATGGAATAGATAAGGCAAAAGCTAGAGTTGAAGATTCGGATGATAATGGATCGAGATTCAAAATGAACTCGCACAATGATCGTGGGATTCATCGGTATTCAACACCGGCAAGTCATCGTAGAGAACCCGAAAATAACAGGTTTCGTCAGACTGCTCAGGTGCCAGACACTTCCGTTTTCAAGTATCCACCGGAACGCAGTTATCCTCATTATGCCACTGGCGGGAATGACGGAGGACACGGAATTGGTACTACTAAAGGTAAGATAATAAGTTCTTTGCTCTTTCATGTAAAATTCAAGTTGTCCCTCTTTAATATTTTTCAACTGAATGTCTGAAAATTTCTAAAAGCATGGACACAAGTCCAAAGTTTTCGAATGTCAGGAAATGTAAGTAACAGTAATCTGCAATTAGAATGCACCCTTCTCTATTAGTGAATAAAAAAATCAGATATTCCAGTGACAGAAGAATCGACAATCAATTTAATAAACTTCTATCGTAATTGAAAATTTCAATTTCTTTAGTTATCTTTTCTCGCAAATGCTAAATTAAACATTCAAGCCGCGTTGTCACAATCAAACGCACGATTCGAACGAAAATACTTAGTAGCTCGCTTTTATCGTAGTAAATCCATCTGCGATTAACAAATGCAACGGCATTGACACAGATTTTAAACACTGTGCAAATTAACTCACTGCAATCAGCAACTTCCGGTGCAGCCTCACATATGTAGCACATAATGCGTTCAGCCACAGCTGCTTTAATCCGTTAGCAATAAGGTGAAGGATTTTTTAACAATTCGGTGTTAGTTCCATAACGTATCAACAATTAAGTATTTGATCCATAAAATATACAAACTGATGTATAAAAAAACGACACAATGCACTGTCGTATAGCAGGCTTCAGTATAATACATTTCACGCAAATTTCAAATCATAATTGAAGGGTGTGGCACTATGAGACTAGATCACCAACATTTATATCGAAAGTAGGTTTATTGCATACAAAATTAATTAAAAATTATTTGAAATTTGAACGTAGTAATAATTTTTTTCATCCTTTTAGTTTTGATTTTTCTTGAAATTATCATTTATAGAAAAAGAATATTCTCCCATTTTTTTCGAAGTTTCATCAAAATATTGTCTGCTATACTGTGATAACACGATTTTAATTCTTTACTGCCATTCTTTAAATTCTTTATAATAGTTTGACACAAAGGCAGGTAGATCAGAAAATATATAGCCATTAATCCAATCTCCATTTAAATCTTGGCAAAATGTTTCTGTTCATTTCCCGTCCTTTCCTGGATTTCAGACATTTTTTTCGGGACATTCAAATACTAAAATAGAAATGCCTCTCAGAACTAAACAATTTTAAAGTCAAACTATTAAAAACCTAATTGAAAAGTGAAACATTAAAGCTGAACAATTCTCAATTTAAAAGTGTATAAAACTTTCAATTAACACATTAAACTAGCTGTGAAATTGATATTTTGATCTCGGGTGTTTCCACTTTGTTTGTATTTTCCATTTTTCTGTGCTCATTTGAAGAGCACTTTGCTTCCTCATTATTATTAATAAGCAAATATATTTGATTCTTCATAGAGAAAGACAAAATGAACAAATAAAAATGGGTCAATCAAAACGTCTCGAATCGAAAAGTATTTTCTATTCTTGCATGAACTTTAATTATGTTAATGAAAAAAGTTTTTCTGTGAAAAAGAGATTTTTTTAATTATATAAATGACCTTAAATTGCGTACTCTTCAATACAAAGTAATGATATTATAGGTCAGTCGATTCGTACAGAATCAAGGATTCTTTTCTGTCCTTGCATTAATTTTGAATTGTGTTAATGAAAAAAGTTTAAATATAAAGAAACGATTTTTTAAATAATATAAATGAACATAACTTCCATACTCTCTGACAACGTGTATTAATATTATAGGTCAATTAATTCATCCCGAGCCAAGAATGTTTTATATTCAACCATCAACTTTGCATTATGTTATCAAAAAAATGTTTACTGTAAAAAAGCCATTTTTAAAGAACAGTGCTAAAAAATAGTAATAAATATTTTCAGTAATCCTTTATTTAGTTTTGAAATATTAGTGGTGAAAAAAGGCCTTACAAATTTCATTTTATGTACAATGGTATTCAAGTTACTGTTACAAAGCTTCCTCTACAAGAAGGCAAAATTGAAGAATTTTGAATAAAAAACAATTTTTAAGTAAACAAAGTCAAATTAGACTAATTTTACTTTAGGGACCTCAATTTGTAACACTTTTTAATTCCTAAAAAATAAACAATATTTCAATGTAAAGTATTGAAAATTGTATAATTTTCAATTGAAAATGATTGAAATATAAAAATTATAAATAAATGCTGAAAAACTATATTATAAAGTTTAAAGGGTTCAAAACTGCACACTAATTTTCAATTGAAGGCCTTATTGATTTATGAATTTTAAATTAAAATTTTTTTAAATTTAGTATCAGATAGAAACTTCATTAGTCAATTTTACATCTGACATCACAATTGTAATTTAAAAACGTTCAAAATTGCATAAATTAAAATTCGAAGCTTCAAATATTGTACGCGTCAAATGTAAATTCAAATCTACAATATTGAAAGGTTTTGAATCTATGCGTTACACCTAAAAATGTAATACTAATACATATTCGAAATTTAGCAACTGAAAAGTATTAATTTATTTTTTTATTAATATATTACAGCTTTCCGCCTTGACCAATGAAAAATCATGCAAATAAATTTTTCAAAAAATATTTGCATGCATGCTTTTATAATTTTATGGGTTTTTGCACACAAAAGTAAAAGTATTCTGTCGAACATGCCACCGAACTATATGCGAGGAACACCGAACAACTTTTTGTGAAAATTGCATCCTTGATGATTGAGCAGGGTATTTTTTTACTAAAACTTTTTTTATGATTACTCTTCCATTATATAATCAAACTATTAATATTTGTTCTTTTAAAAGAATGTTCTATTCTCCTTTTCTTCACTTTCGTGAAATTTTCATTTTCCAAAATGTTTTAAATTTAGTCTCGAAAATAATTATACATTCAGAAAAGAATAAAACATCGACCTATACAGTTTGACGATACAAAAAGTTCTCTTCAAAACCCTTTTCGAAATTTTCAAATCGAATAATTAGGGAAAAACAGAGTTATTTTTTCCTCAAAAAATTAATTTTTCCGGTTTCTTTTGCAATTTGTTTTGTTTCATCAAGTTTTTTACTAGTTTAACATTATATAAATAAACTTTGATGTGAGTAATTCTCTTCGCTATTAAAAAACGAAGGGATTCGTTAATATTAAAGTAATTTTACTCCTGATAAATAGGATTTAGTACAGACTGACGCATTAGGGGTGACATAAACCCCACGGACTCCTTAAAGGTAAGGAAAAATGACAAGCCCTGACTAGGGTTAATTATACTGAAGAAAACAGAAATTGCACAATATTTACAAAGTACATATTGTAAAAGGTTCCATATTAATATGGGTTATTATTTTCAATTGTGCGCAAAAGAAGGACTTACCGTGATTATTCGTAGGTTTTAGTAGTAAAAACCTGTTATTAAAAGATTTCTGAGCCGAAAGAAAGAAAACTCGGCGTTTTCGGGCGTAAAGAAGGTGACGCTATAGCGGAAACTGGGCTTCCTGAAATAATTATTGAAACAATTGTGACCCTGATAAATCTTCAAGGCCAAAGATGCGCTCCCTTCTAAAGTGATGTCACTCAAGAAGCCTTGCGTGATCGTTATTACTTTTGCATTATTTTCTACTAATTTCCTCTTAAAACAAATTTATGGCGAAAGTCCCTTTGTACGGTATCATAGTCATATTACATGATTCGGACGTTGTCAACTTAAGAAAGATACGGAATATATATATATGCTCAATATTAAACCTTTTTATCTTGATTTTACAATGATTGAATAAATATGACTGGAAAATCATCTTAAAAGTTTTTCGCCCAAGGTTTAATCTTCAGGCCAGATCAAAATTATATTAAAAAAAAAAAAACCTTTTTTATCGCTAATTGTTCAGAAATTATTTTGAATATTGATTGAATAGTATGATTAAAAATATAATTAATGGCTACTTGAATATAATTATTAAGTGTCAATACCATATAACTTTCCGCAATTATTTTCACAACCGATTGTCTTCTTACAATTTTCTCTGCTTCTCATGATGCAGTGATAAAAGCTCAATAAAGGAAACTATAATTAAATCTTTCTAGTATCGGGAAAAATTAAATGATCTCTTCGCGCTCCATGCACTTTATGTGTAATAATTACTACACTGAGTTCGCGTGTGTAGCGCCGCACATTAAAAAAAAGAAGAGGAATAAAGAATGAATAATAGAGGTGTCATAGTAATGATCGTGTTACGCTAAACCCCTCCTCATCGTTACGCTGGTCCTCCCACTAATCCCACGGAAACATTCACTTTTGTATAAAATGATCCGCACTGTAAGCAACTCCATTATTTTTCTCTCATTTTTTTTCTCTTCGTGTCCGACAAGAAGAAGATGGGAAAAGCCGGCTTTTACGCGCGAAGTAAACAATTCGCAGTAATAGATTTTTTAATTGACATATAATGAAATATAATGCGTGGGAAAATATGTGAAAATTTTCAACAAAAAACTGAAAAAGAAAACATTAGTAAAATCAAATATTTGAAAATAAGATTATAGTTTAAAATGAGATAAAGTTGTTGGACATTATGGTGGTGACAATCAGGCGATAGGAACTGATTTTGCAAAACAGGATCTTCTAAGTGGAGATCAAAATGTGTGAATGTGTGAAAATAATTTCTGCACTGTGGCTGTGTTTACTTTTGGTGCAAACGATTTTTCAAAACTCTGAAGCTACTCTGGTTATTTTATTTAATGAGCCAAATTTTCTTTGCATAAGTAAGTGATTTGTGACGTAATAAATTAATTATTAACGATTTAGATTTAGATATATGAAAAAGTTTCAAAATCGACTAGAACTACGAGGAAATATTGATTGAATTATAAAAAATCAAAATGCAATCGAAAATTACTGTCCAGATGAACAGAACTTTATAAAAAGTATATACAAGAGTTTATTCATAGAGTCAACTTATATTAAAAAAATTTCATTAGATTCTGATGATTCTATTATATTCATGCAGCTTGCTATCGAAAAATACCAGGGAAAAAAGTCGCTGATGTTCACATAAGACGTACGATAGAATGTGAAAGATTGGAAGACTGTCGACAGGACTGTGAAATGCAGAAAAGTTTCCCTTGTGAAGGTTTCAGCTACAGGTAGGAAATTCCTCTATATTTTACATGAATATATGTCATCCAGATTGTTCAGTAAAGCAAAAATATATATATTATAAAAAATTAAAAGATAATCGTTTTAAAAAATCTTTGTGGTGAAAACTAGACGAATGGGTGCCGGATCTCGCGGAATTTGTGAACTAGCATCGATGCCATTTTCAAGAATGGACCTTAGCAAAGATTTTATGTCAGATTCTCATTACGAATATCATGGCAGAGATGCTGCCTGTTATCGAAGAAATTACGGTTCAACTTATAATAACCAAAATCAGTGGAGATATCCGCCCCCAAAACCGAATTTGCCTTACGAACCTCGCAGCGATTCTTGGAGGTCTCGCCAACCGGATAGAGAATTTTCACCTCCACGCTTCGGAGACCGGATACCAGACGATTTCTACCGAGAGCCACCAGATTACGATCGACGTCCTGGATATGAAACACCTCGAGATGGATCCCGTTATAGCAGTAGACCTTACATGGTACCACATGGTCCAGGAGATGATTCTTCTTATCGAGGGGGTGGAAGAAGGGGTCCTGATAGACCTGATTATAGAACTTTTGAATATGGAAGACCTTATCCTCCAAGACCTATTGATGGCCCGCCAAATCGACCTATGGAAATTGATGTTTATTCTCGTTATCCACCGAAAGCTCCTTATTATCCTAAATTTCCAGAAAGGAGGGTTGATCATGGATATCCCGATTCTGGTAAGTTAAAATTTATAAGGAAGATTCTTCGTGATTTTGGGGGTATGCAATTCCAACGGTATAAATTTGGACGAAACCACTATTTATTTTAGAAATTTTCTATACAAATAAAATATAATAGATCGAGTAGTACACATTTAATAAAATCGACTTGTTTGGATGCTTTTTGGATATTTCTAGAAACTTCTACAATAGAATGGTTTAAAATTTTTCAGAACATTCTACAGTTCTGATATTCTTATCGAATATTCTTCTAATCTGGAATTTGCGGAAATGTTCATGAAATTTTCAGCTGAATTTAAAATTCTCCTGAAATGTTCTAGATAATTCTGGAATAATGCAATATTAATTTTACATTAAAAATACTCTGTTAATCTGAATTAGTCAAAGGTGAGTCACTGATCTACCTTAACAGAATACAGAATACAGAATACAGTATTCTTTCGAGAATATGTAATAATATTAGATGCCCTGAAATATTATGGAATTTTTAAAATATTTTTTAGAATTTTTACTAGATATTCTTCTCTTCTATAATTGCATTGAAAATTTGAATTTTTTTGACTTTCCTAAATATTCTAAAATGTTATAGAATGTTTCGGTATTTTCTTGAAATTTCTAGAACAGTCTGCAACTCTCTAGAAGAATTCCAGAAGAATTCTAAAATGTTCTAAAGTTTTCTAGAATATTTTGAAACATTTTAGTATGTTATTACATATTATAGTCTACAATCTCATTGAAGAACATGGCATTTTGTGGCATCTTGTGAAATATTCTGGAATTTCCTTTGAAAATATTCCAGAATTTTTTATAATATTCTGTAATGTGATATAATATCCTTGCTACAATATTGAAGAATCAGGGAGTCATCGTGGCTCAGATGGTATAGTGATTGTCCAATGTTTCAATACTGCAGCCTTGGCAGCCACGCTGG
>JAABKJ010004294.1:0-24568 GCA_011634705.1 Andricus grossulariae
ATGGACCCTGCTCTACCGATAACCTTCTTACCTTCATTAATGCGCCTATCTAACTCCCCATCTATTTTTCCGTCGCTTGTGAATAGGCTACCCAGATATATGTATTTGTCAACTTGCTCTAATCACTCAGCATTCAGGACAATAATTATCTAAATATAATCCAGTATAATTTGGTGTAATCTAGTACAGTTTAGTGTAATCCACTGTACTCCAGTATAAATACTTGTAATCCAGTATAATCTGGTGTAATACAGTTGTAATCCAGTTTAATTCACACAGACATATTTAAAACACTTGTAATTCAGTATAATCTGGTATAGTCTACTTGTAATCCAGTATAATCCATAAATTATGCACTTGTAATCCAGTATAATGTGGTATGATCCACTTGTAATCTTGTATAAAACCAGGAAAATATCAACTTGTAATTCAGTATAATCTGGTACAATCCCGTATAGTACTTCTAGTAAATTAATATAATCTGAAGTAATGTACTCACAAAACGGCATAATCAGAATAATCCAGTATACTCCGGTATAATCTACTTCTAATCCACTTGTAATCCTGTATAATATCATAATAATCCACTAAAATCCATAATAATCCAGTATAATCTATAATAATCCAGTATAATCCATAATAGTCTCGTATAATCTTTAATAATCCAGTATGATCCATGATAATTCAGTATAATCCATAAAAATACAGTATCATCCATAATAATCTAGAATTATCCATAATGATCCATCTAATCCATGATAATCCAGAGTAATCCATGAAACACAGTATAATCCATACTCATTCAGTATAATCCATGATAATATAGTTTAATCGAATATAATCCCCTTGTAATCAAGCAAACTCAACTTGTAATCCAGTATAATTCACTTGTAATCCAGTGTAATCCACTTGTTATCCAGTACAATCCTCTATAATCCACTCGTTATCCGCTGAGCCATTTGTTATCTAAAAATTTCAAAATCATTTGGAGTAATCCCAGTATTCCCGTGTAATCCACTTGTAATCCAGAGTAACCTGGAATTACAATGTTCTCAGGGTAATACAATTTAATCCGCCGTAATCCAATTGTAATCCGGTGTAATTCAGTATAATCAGACCTAATCCACAAGTTGTCCACTTGTAATCAAGTATAATCCACTATAATCCGGTATCATCAGAGTAATCTTTTTTCAATCCATTTTTATCCGACTCATTCAGTATATTTGGGTATAATCAACTTGTAATCCGGTGTGAACCGGTAACGAGGTATAATTGGGCATAATTCACTTGTAATCCTACTAATCCAGTACAGTCCGTTGTAATCCACTTGTAATAAGGTGTAATCCGGTAATCCACTATAATCGGGGATAATCCACTTGTAATCTGGTGGCATACTAGTAATCTAGTACAATGCGGTGTTATTCACTTGCAATGCGGTGTTATCCGGTAATCCAGTGTAATTGAACATAATCCACTTTTAATCCAGTGTGATCTGGTCATCCAGTATTATAAGGTGAAATCCACTTGTAATCCTGCGAAACTAAAGTCAGTCGGAGTGACCCCACTATTCCGAAGCAATCCACTTGTAATCTCGAGTAATCCACTCGTAATGCGGTGTAATTCGGTAATCCAGAATAATCGGGCATAATCCACTTGTAATCCAGAGCAATACAAGTCATTCGCAGTAATGCCAGTCCGGAGTAATCCACTTTTAATTCGGATAATCCACTTGTAATCCGCCGTAATCCAATTGTAATGCAGAGTAATCCGAGGAAACAGTGTAATCCGAGTACTTCAGTATAATCGGGCGTAATCCATTTGTTATCCAGTCAATTTATGTCCTCCGGAGTAATTCCAGTATTCCAGGGTAATCCACTTGTAATCAGGAATAATCCACATATGATCAGGAGTAATCCATTTGTAATCAGGTGTAATCCACTTGTAAACTGGAGTAATATGATTTTAATTCAATAAAATCCACTTATAATCCAGTTAATTCGAAGTAATCTATCTAATCCAAATAATTAACTTGTCATCCAGAGTAATCCATTCCATTAGAACTAATTTACGTAGGTAATCCAATTAGTTTCCAAGTATCTTGTTAAAAAGTTTTTTTCTTTTTTTAAAATTAATTTTCTTAACTGAAAAATCAACTATGCCATTTTTGGATAGAAAGTATTCTGTTTTTTTTTTAAGAATTCAACTATTTGTTTAAAAATTCATATATCTCGTTAAAAATTCATTCTTTTGGTAGAAAATTAATCTTCTTACAAAATGTATATTTTTTGTTGAAAATTGAACTGTTTTAGTAAAAAATGTAACAGATTTTTTGAAATTTCGTTTTTTTAGTAAGAAATCAATTTTTTTAACTAAATATTCAACTATTCCATTTTTATTGTCAATTTTTCTTATTAGTTGAAAATTCCTGTATTTTATTAAAAATTTATCGTTTTTGATAGAAAATTAATCTTCTTGGTTGAAAATGTATCCTTTTTAGTTAAAAATTTAACTACTTGGTTCAAAATGTATGTAGTTTGTTGAAAATTTGTCTTTTTCGGTAGGAAATTAATCTTCTCAGTTGAAAATTCGTGTTGTTGGTTGAAAATTCAACTACTTTCGCAGAAAATTCAACTATTTCGTAGAAAATTAACTTTTTTATTGAAAAAATGTATTCTTGGTTTAAAATTCAATTTTTTAAGTTGTAAATCAAACTACTTGGATGAATGTTGAAATACATTGTTAAAAATTTATTTCCGTGGTTAAAAATTGAACTATTTTGTTTGTTATTCCTTCTTTTTTTATTAAAAAATATTTTTTGGCTAAAAAATTAACTATTCAATTTTTGGTGGAAAACTAATCCTTTTTAGTTGGAAATTCAATTATTTGGTTGGAAATTATTTTGAAATAAAGTTTCATCTCAACCTTTCTAAAACAAAATCTGTCATTAAAAAGTGTTCATCTGGGAAAAAATTGCATTTGAGTTTGAAAGGTATTTTGCGTCAAAACTATTTGGCAAAAAAAAAAAATGAATGCAATGATGATGTAATTGTTGAAGTAAAGTATTACATTTTGAACAAAATAGATGAATTTTTAACTAAATAGCTGATTCTTCAACTAAAAAGACGGATTATATTCAAGAAGATTAATTTTCTACAGATTAAAGGATTTTGGAACAAAATACAATAATTTTAAACATTTTGTGGCACAAACAATTATTGTGGTACAAGCAAATATTGTTGGTACATTGATCAAACGTCGATAGAAAATTGCGTTTAAAAAGAATTTTGTAGCACAAGCAAGTATTGTGGTACAAGCAATTATTGTAGTACGAGCAAATATTGTTAGCACATTGAGAAAACATTGATAAAAATTTGCGTTTAAAAATAATATTGTGGCACACCCAACTATCGTGGTACAAGAAACTATTGTGGTGCAAGAAAATATTGTGGCACAAGCAAATATTGTTAGGACATTGATAGAAATTTTATGTTGGAAGGTTTCTTTCGCACAACCCACGATTGTTGCACAAATAAATATTGTTAGCATATTGATATCAATTTGAGTTTGAAAGTTTTTATGTGGTACAAACAACTATTGTGGAATGAAATCAACTATTGTGGTGCAAAAAAACATTGTGGTAAAGCAAATGTTACCACATTGATCAAACATTGGTAAAAATTTGCGTTTAAAAGGAATGTTGTGGCACAAGTAACTATTGTCATACAATCAAATATTGTGAGCACATTCATATAGCAATTGCTTGAAAGGTATTTTGTGGCCCAAGCAAATATTGTTAGCACATTGATAAAAATTCGCACTTGAAAGGTATATTGTACCACAAGAAACTATTGTGGTGCAAGCAACAATTGTGCTACAAGCAAATATTGTTAGCACATTTATATCAATTCGAATTTGAAAGATATTTTGTTGCACAAGCAACTATTATAATAGAAGCAAGTATTGTGAAAACATTGGTAGCAATGTGAGTTTGGAAGGTATTATGTGATACAAGCAAATATTGTTTGCACATTGATAAGAATTTGCACTTGGAAGGTACATTGTATCACAACAAACTATTGTGGTACAAGCAACAATTGTGCTACAAGCAAATATTGTTAGCACATTGATATCAATTTGAAAGGTATTATGTGTTGCAAACAAATATTTTGGTACAAGCAACTATTGTGATGCAAGAAAATATTGGGGTACAAGCAAATATTGTTAGCACAATGATATTAATCTGAGTTTGAAAGATATTTTGTGGCACAAGCAACTATTATCATACAAGCAAGTATTGTTAGCACATTGATAGCAATTTGAGTTTGACAGGTATTTTGTTGCACAAGAAAATATTGTTAACACATTGATAAGAATTTGCACTTGGAAGGTACCTTGTATCACAAGAAACTATTGTGGTACAAGCAAATATTGTTAGCACATTGATATAAATTTAAAAGGTATTATGCGATACAAGCAAATATTTTGGTACAAGCAACTATTGTGGTGCAAGAAAATATTGGGGTACAAGCAAATATTGTTAGCACAATTATATTAATTTGAGTTTGAAAGACATTTTTTGGCACAAGCAACTATTGTGGTACAAGCAACTATTTTGGTACAAGCAACTATTGTGTAACAAGCAAATATTGTTAGCACATTGATAGCAAACAGTTTGTAATATACTATGGGTAAAATAAAAACAGCATCAAACGAAGTAACGAACCTCAGGGTCGGTGAGTGTGGCGCGAAACGCACCGTGCGAATGTAGGTCAGGATGGAAAGTACTACTTGGCGAGTTTATCCGTGTTTGGTAGTTAAGGACGAGTCATTATTATTGTTTATTCTTTCTTCTCACTTGAGTTGAGCGGATCCAATAAAAATCATCAACCGAAGATCGTCCAAACACATTTCTTTCGTTTAGTTTGCAGCTCGTAAGAGATTGTCCTGCTGCTATAAATGGTTATCATATTCTTCGCTTATTGCTACCTCCTGATAGGTGTTCTGGCGATAAAAGCTTGTACCGCAATGAGAAGGACCATACGTGGAGAGGTCATTTGGGGTCAAAATTATGTAAAGAATCAAATTTCTGCCGGGCTGAAAATGTTGCGTAGTTTGACATACTTTGTGTAGTCCGGATTAAAAAGTGTGTAGTCTGAAATCAAAAGGTTTGCTATTTACCAATGTTTTGGCCTGCGAAGCTAGTTATTGAAACAGTTGGAATAATGTTTTATTTTCTCATAATATCAGATTTTCATTTAAGAAATTATTGACACAACGACAATAACCTAATGAGAAGAAAAACGTTGATTATGATAATTGAACTTTGATTGTTACTAACAATTTTTTATTTTTCTTCTGTTTCAGGTAAGTTAATCTTGCACTCAGTCCCATTTGCTACACACAATATTTCCTATGTTGAAGTTGGACAGGTAAGAATATCAAGCAATTATGGCCCAATGAAAATAATTTTCCCTATAGAATTTTCCCAAGTAGAAGATCGGCACTCCCCGCTGCGTTTGTGCAGTTGTAAACCGGATAAATGCGGGTATGAGAATACAGCCGATATACCTGCTTGCACTCTTAAGAGTCTAATAGGGTCTACCAGTTATTATATATTCTAACAATTTAACATATAGTTGAATGTCAATGAATCGTAATATCGTATCGATCATTATCACTAAGTCGTGATGTAGTATCGGTATGCAATCGTGTCCCGAGGTCTTGATCAGCAATATCCATACCCAGGATTAATAGCCATCAATCAATATATGATCCTGAACATTCAATCATTATCTATATCTTTTTTTTTCATCAAAAAATTGCAAAAAATCTTGTCGATCAAATCTTCAGTCTCAGGCTAGCAGAAGGTTAAAAAATATGCTTCGTTACTTTACAAGTTCTGTCCGGAAAGTATCCAACCTTGCTAACAGCTGCTCCGTCGCATTCATGTCCAGGATCCTCCGAGGATCCTCTCACTGTTAATCGAAGATTTTCATTAATTAACAGTCGCACTCGTTCCACATTTTGAGTTCCAAATATTTTGTTGTCCATGTGATAATCATATTCTAGGGTGGATTCAACCAAAATTTTGTTAATTCAACCAAATCTTTTTCTGGGTGTACACGTGGCAAGTAATAATAGCTGCGTAGCTTGTACGTAACGCCCACGTACTACTTTCTGAGGTTGAGTCAAAAAGACAGCAATTTCTTGACCTGCCCGAGGCAAAAAGTACTCTGAAAGAAATGAGACATGTTCTGTCATTCTCCTCTCAAAGTCTTGTACATACAACGCCTCCTTATCATTTCTTTTGCATATAATATTCGGTGTATTAGTTATGTCGCTCTAAAAAAATAATCCTGAAGCATAGCCCGCAGCTAAATAATGCTTGGTAAACTAAAACTGGCAAAGGGGAGCCATCTGTCAACTTGTTACTTTCTATGCCTACGGCGCCCAAAGATCGTTTCCGGTTTCGACTGTCAGAATTACGCAATTTGCGAAAATGGTGAAAATCATCGGTCAGCTTATATACACGCTTTTTTCAACAAAAAAATATTATTTTTTAATCAGAAATTCAATAATTCAATTTTCAGTTTAAAAAATTCTTTAATTTTTAACCAAATGGTTGAATTTTTAACAACGAAATTAATTTTAACTCTAAAATATGAATTTTCAACCAAAATATTAATTTTTAAATAAGTAGTTCAATTTTCAAGCGAGTAGTTGAATTTGCAATTGAAAAAAGATAAATTTTGAAAGGTGAAGATTAATTTTCTGCCAAAAATAAAATTCAACAAATTATATGAATTTTATGCTAAATGTTTGAATTTTCCACTAAAAAGGTAAGCTTTTAATAAAAAAAAAGTCATCTTCAAAGAAAATATACATGAATTTTTAACTAAAAAAGGTCAGTTTTCAATCAAAAATGGAATATTTAAGTTTTCAGTTGAAAAACATAATTTTCAAAAATAAAAAAATTTGAATAAAATGGTTCAATTTTGAACAAAAGTGTTGAATTTGTCCCTAAAATATAAATCTTTAAACAAAAATTAATTTTGAACAAATTGTTTCAATTTTCAACCAAGCAGTTGGATGTTTAACCAAAAAAGATTAATTTTCTACCAAGAAGAATAATTTTCTACCACAAAAGACAAATTTTTAACAAAGTACATAAACTTTTAACTAATAAAAAAAAATTTGAATCAAAAATGGAAAAGTTAAATTTTCAGTTAAAAGAATTAATTTCCAACCAAAAAAGAAATTATTTTTAACAAAGTAGTTCAAATTTCAACCAAATAGTTGAATTTCCAACAAAAGAGATGAATTTTTGACGAAAAAAAAATTTAATCCAACACGCAATAGTTAAATTTTCAGTTAAAAAATTTAATTTTCAACCGAAAACAACAACTAATTTTCAACCAAACGGATGAACTTTCAACTAATATGATGAATCTCCGACCAAAGAAATGAGTTTTAACTTTCAACCAAGTTATTGCATTTTCAACCAAGAAATATTTTCAACCGAAAAATTTAAATTTTTAACAAAAAAGTTCATTTTCAATCCGAAAATATGAATTTTCAAACAAAATAGACGAGTTTTCAGAAAAACAGTTGAATTTCCATACAAGCGGGATGATTTTTGGAAATAATTATTCTAAAATAATTATATTTAAATAAAATTTTCAAGCTAGTAACAAATTTGTTAACCAAAAAAAGATGAATTCTTAACAAAAAATTATAATATTAGACTTTTTAACGAAAAAGAATTTATTTTCAACCAAAAATAGTTGAATTTTGTTAATAGGTTTTATTATTTAAATGGGAAAATGGGAATGGAGGGGAATAGGAGAAATACTGTAAAGCATGCGATAAATAAATAGGAATTTTGATAATTTGCAAACTAAAGAATAATAGTTTAAATAAACATTGAAATTCGTTTTCAACACCTAAAAAATATTAGCTCAGAAAGGTGTTAATTTTGCATATAAAATAAAGTTTATTTTCCGCTGCACACTTCTTGATTTCGGACTACACACCTTCAAATCCGGACTATTGCCCAAACTGTGTCGCAAGAAAAATTCAAAAAATAAATTAATATCTAAGAACAAAACAGAATTCATTGTCGGTAATTTTGCAAAAATGTCGTAAGCTCTCTTTTCTCGGTTTAAAGTTGCAACATCCATTGTATGAATGTGTATACACTAAAGGGGATGATTATGATCGTAGACAAAAAGGCTTGGAGGTGTAAGAACCGAGTGAAGGAGAAGAAACAACAACTAAATTCGAGGGCTTTGTCTTCTTGGAATTAACATAAGGCAGGCTTTCCTAAGAGAGGAAATGCTCTCCAGATAAGTACAACACGTGCAATGTACATCCGCGGATTGCATGCATCCAGTTCCAACAGCAAAGCCGCGAACCATTCGAATGTTCCTTTTTGTTGACAATTCAGCTATTTTGGAAAAAATTGCAGTTGTTGAAGTTGTCAAAGCTGTTTTTAACAGTGGTCGTGACACCTTCTCCCTTAGCTTGAACCTCAAGTCTCATGAATCGCTACCCTGAATTAATGGATGTTTATGGACCTAAACCATACGAAAATCCCTTCATGGGTTGTATTTTAGATTCGAAAAAGTGCGAAGTGGCTCATTCAAACTGCAGACACGCCTTTCTGTGCAATAGACTGGAAAGAATGAAAGATTTGTGAGTGTGAGATCTAGTGGGGAAGCACGTTCTGGTAGGAAAACTTCTTGCGCAAGTTACCCAACTGTCTGCACATAGATGTAGCATTTCCGGCATGCTAGTCAAAGTCGGCTTCTCAAAACTACGTTCCAGTAATTGTAGAATTTTGCATAATTCGGATATCAGCCTTTCGTCGAATGGTCTCAAAACCCTGTGTTCAGGACTGCATCATCAACTGCAGTGGTCATTAGCAGCTACAATAGGTTTCACACATTCTGTGGTTGTAGAAGAAACATTATGTCCAATTTTCAGATAGGATAGTGTTTGATATTGAGCACTAAATATGAATGTTAAACATGAATAATGTATGAAAGAATTCACAAAAATGATAACACACAAAACACTGTAGGAAGTTCAGGACTGCATCAACTGCAGTAGTCATTAGCAACTACAATAGGTTTCACACATTCTGTGATTGTAGAACAAACATTATGTCCAATTTTCAGGTAAGCAGTGTTTGATATTGAGCAGTGAGCACTAAATGTGAATAATTAAGATGAATAATGTATGTAAGAATTCACAAAAATGATGACACACAAAACACTATAGGAAGCTTCCACTTCATGAGATGCCGGATATCGATGACTTGGAGATATTTAAGTACATTACTGAATGTAGTCGAGTGGGATAGTATTTCCGTGATGTCAGTTCCCACTTTATGACGAATACGTTTATCGTTCTATTTGTTGCAGTCAATCAATGTATGATGTCTGGAGACAAAAACTTTACAAAGATCACATTGTTGTGGCCCATTCTGGTGATTAAGTGGTCTCTGTTTTCTGATATGATTTCATTTCTCTGGAAAATGTCTCTAACCAGGTGCAGCTTGGAATTGTTCGAAGATTTCCAATGTTCATTCCAGAGGGTTTTGACATCTTATGTAGTTCTTGAAGTCTTTGTGATGTACAGGAATCGACATATTAGACACAGGGTAGACATGCTGATTTGGCTACAACGTCTGCTGTTTCTTTCGATTCCCAAATGTGACGGTATCCAGATCAAGATAATTTCTTTTCCTTGATTTCCTAGGGTCCAATATGTTTCTTGAATTTCTTGCACCATGAGATCAAAGTTGTTAGTGTTTTTGATGGCCTCAAATGCAAAATAGCATGGGGCTCGAGATGGTATCCATGGTAGTGGAAAACTTAAATTAATAACATCTTTACTATAATGTGTCGTGGATTACTGATTGAGTATCCTGATGTTTCGTTCATCTGGATGTTTGAGCTTTTAAAAAACTAGAAGATGTAGGAACCACTATAAAATCAATGTTTCAGTTGTCTGCTTAGTATCTAAAAAAATTATCAAATGTTGCTTCACAATCTTTTAAATAAAACATAACGATTGTGTAATTTCTCGTAGATTTTTGTTCGCTGAATCTAAATCAGAAGAAATTTTTTAAAATCTTCAAGAAATCATGGGAAAAGAACCCCATGTGTTAGACATTTTAAAGAAGAATCTAATCTATATCCTAAAATACAAAACTTGAGCATGAACTAAACCCCTTTCCAACGTCTCTATTACCTCAAAAAACTCAAAATTACCTCAAAAACCTGACGCGATTGAGAGATTTCTCTTTCGGATTTTGTTTCAATGCGATAAAACGCAAATTTTCGCATATGAAAATTAACAGCAGCAATAATTAAATTCTGTTTCTTCTTTGAGGAATTATCAATGCCAGTGTTGAATCCCTTTGGTTGAAAGTTCATTCTTTTTAATTGAAAATTCTTTATTTTTGTTCAAAATTTTATTATATGATGTATAACGTATAAAAAAATGTTATTATATGGTTGAAAATTCGATTATTTGGTCCGAAATTAAGTTTTTTGTTAAAAAATCACATTTTTGATTCGAAAATCCAACTGTTTTGTATGAAAATCGTATGCTGGCTTGCACGTCCAACAATTTGGTGGAAAATTCAACTATTTAGTTCAAAATTAACTTTTTGGTTAAAAACTCGTATACTTTGTTTGACCATTCAACTTTTTGGTGAAAAATTCAACTATTTGGCTTGAAAATCATAGTTTGGTGGAAAATTCAACTACTTGGTTGAAAAAGAACCTTTTTGTTGAAAATTTATATTTTTGACTTAAAAATTCAACAGTATGGTTTAAAATGAAATTTTTTGTGAAAAATTTATATTTCCGGGTTGAATGTTAACATTTTTGTCGAAAATTCAGATTTTTGGCTGAAATTACACTATTTTGTAGAAAATTTAACAATTCTGATGAAAATGAACTTTTTGGTTGAAAGTTCATATTTTTGGGTGGAAAATTCAACCGTGTTGTAAAAAATATTTTCGGGTTGAAAATTGAACTGTTTTGTAAAATGTTCGTCTTTTTGTTTTGAAAATTGATTTTTTATAGAAGAAATTTCATCTTTTTTTTGTTTGTTCAAAAAGGGATCTATTTTGTTGAAAACTAATCTGGTTTAGTTTAGGATTATTTTGTTGAAATTCATGTTTTTTTTGTTTGTTAAAAAATAGTCTTTTTAACTGGAAGTTTAACTATTGCATTTTTGGATTTTGGATCAGATTCAAATTTTTGAACACAAAATTAAATTAAGGTCTACTCGCCGATATCTCGAATGTTAAGCACAGAGGGGCGCGGTTAGAGCTCGGATGGGTGACCCGTTCGGGATTCTCTTTTCAGTCCGATTAACTACTTTCGAATTAGAGATTTGATGCCGAAGATGGATGTAGGCACTCGATGCTATCAAATATCTAAATTCAAACTCGTCTCTCTATTCCCAGCTGTGCTCAGGTTTTTTGGTTTTCTGCAGTTTTCCACTTCTCTGACCAAATATTAAGACGAATGCGAGTGCTTCTGAAAAATAATTCGGCTGCAGATCGTATAGGATTTAGGGAATTCACAGAATTAAGTACGTCAGGCTTCTCCGTATGTAAATGCCCAAAAAGGATGTACATGTGAGGGAGAAAAAATAAAAATAAAATTTTAAAAAGTGTGTTGGTTGTCAAATGAAAAGAGAGATGTATAGGTATTAGGTAGCAAATGAAAGGTGGATGCGGTTTAGGAAGAGGTCGTCTTGAACGGCAGTGGAGACCTAGATTTCATTTTCGTTGATGAGTTTGGCGTAAGTCCAGCTCAACTAAATATATCTAGACCGTACCACTCATCTTCAGCAAAGGTACGACTACAAGTACACTTTACCCTAGACTCTAAACTCTAGAACTCTAGAAGCCTAGACCAATGAACGATGAATTTTTGTTTGAATGTTTGTCGACTTTCTCGTCAACTATATGTTTAGTTACATCACACATAGCTGCCTGGAAATCTGGAAATACTGTAAATTGTGTGGATTCAATGTGCAGTGCCTGGAAAAACTCGAGAGTCAATATCCTGACTGCACCTGCTTATTACGAATGCTTTAAATATTTACCAGAACATTTTTTTTCTCTGCAGTATGTTGGGACTGCAATGGGGTTGCACTTTCTTTAAATTTTCGCGGGAATATGCAGCATTCTGATTGGGCCAGCGTCGGAAGTGAACATCATTCTGATTAGCGCAGTTGATGGGAGATTTAATATGGCCGCTAGTGATTGGAGTGAACATAACCTATTTTCACGTTTATTATTTAAAACGTGATTAAAAAGTATGATAAAAGGCCCAGAAATGTGTTCAAATTGAGTAGAATTTCAGTAAAACCGGTATTTGTAAAGTGTGGCAGTGTAAATGGGCCAAAAGTCGACATGTGGATAGTCACAAATTTTTTCGTCAGCTGTCAGCTGGATACTTCGTTAGTCAATGGAACTCCTGCATACCATTATTCTAATTGGTTCAGCCTTTTAAATAAATTTTTAAACGTGCTAATTTTTTTAGAATTTTATTCAGTAGTTAAAATATATATCATCTAAAATGTATGCAATAACCCCATTTGTGTATTTTTTACAATGTGTATTCTCTTCCGGCACATTTTAACGGTTTTTTATTTTCTCTTCTGGCATATTTTGCCAAATTTTAATTTCCTCATCCGGCCTTTTTTCCGGTTTTAACTTTCTCGGCAATTGTCGAGAATTGCGGCTTTTCCGAATTTTTATAATTTGTTTACATTTTTTGTGAAAAGTTATTCATTTTAGCACCAAAGTAAAAAATCAATAGGGGATTCGCGGGAGATTAAAAAAATTAACTATTTTTATCTAACATCGCGATTTTTACCAATTTACGATTTTTTTATATAATTTCAACTATTTCATTGAAAATTAATTCCTTTCTGGTTAGAAATTAATTTTTTTTTTAACTGAAAATTTAACTATTCCGTTGACCGTTTTTAGTTTGAAATGCGACAGTTTGGTTAAAAATTCAACTATTTGGTTGAAAGTTGAACTACTTTGTTAAAATTTTATTTTATTAGAATAAAATCCATCTCTGATTGAAATTTGAACTATTTTGATGAAAAAAAAAGATTTTTTTTTTAATTCCACCATTTGTTAAAATTTCTGTTTTGTAGGAAAGCTGTCTTTTTTGCTTAAAAATTCAACTGTTTTATTGAAAATCATATTTTCAGATTGAAGATTCAACTGCTTTGTAGAAAATTTGTATGTGTTTCGATTGAAAGTTCAACTGCTTTGTTGAAAGTTCGTCTTTTTGGATTGAAAATTCTATCATTTTTATAGAAAATTAACTTTTTTGTTGAAAATTTATATTTTTGGTTTGAAAAGTTAACTGTTTTCGAAAAAAATTTACCTTTTTGGGTTGGAAGTTCAAAAATTTTGTTAAAATTTTAGTTCCCTCTTGATTAAAACATCTTTCCTGCTTGAAAATTTGATTACTTCGTTTAAAATTTAACTGTTTTATTCAACATTCGCATTTTTTTTATAGAAAATTCATTCTTTTGGATTGCAAATTCTACTTTCTACTAAAAACGTCGTCTCTTTTGTTTAACAATTCGACCACTGTGTTTAAAATTTAATTATTATTTTAAAAATGCAACTATTATGTTAAAAAGTTATCTTTTTTGTTCAAAAATTCTACTGCCTTTTTGAAAATTCTTCCTTTTGGATAAAAAATTATCTTTTTTGGATTGAAAATTCATTTTCATTGGTAGAAAAGTTCTTGGTTGAAAATTGAACTTTCTTCTAAAAAATTTATCTTTTAGGCCTAAAGATTTGACTTTGTGGTTAAAAATACAAGTAATTAGTTAAAAGTTATTCTCTTTTACTTGAAAGTTCCATATTGTGTTGAAAATTTAGTTATTATTTCGAAAATTCAACTATTTTCTTAAAAAATTATCTTTTTTTTTAATTCAACTGCTTTGTTGAAAATTCGTCGTTTCGGATAAAAATGATCTTTTTCTGATTAAAAAAATTCATCTTTTTGGTAGAAAAGTTCTTGCCTGCAAATTGAACTGCCAAATTTTAATTTTCTATTTACAAAGTATTTATAAATACATTTTACAAAGCTATTGATCAAAATATAAAAATATCGTACTATTTCAGTAACTTTTAGAAAAAATCCCGCCTTCAAAGAAGTGGCGTTGACGATAAAATATGTCAGCAGAGATAATAAAAATTCGGCATATTTCGCTGGAAGAGAAAATGAAAATCCGGCATATTTCGCCGGAAGAAAAAATTAAAATCCGGCATATTTCGCCGGAAGATAATACTCGAGATATTTTTTGAAGCAATTTTTTTTTAAATTGTTTATATGAGTTGATATCAGAGTATTAGAAGCCGAAAAATAAGTGGAGTTGACGATAAAATATCTCGGTAAAGAAAATGAACATTTGGCATTTTTCGCCGGAAGAAAACACTCGAGACATTTTTGGAAATATTTTTTTTCAAATTGTTTATATAAGCTGATATTAGAGTATTGGAATATTAGAGTATTATCAGCCGACGAAGAAGTGAAGTTGAGGATAACATGTGCCGGAAGAGAAAATGAAAATCCGGCATATTTCGCCGGAAGAAAAAATGAAAATCCGGCGTATTTCGCCGAAAGAAAAAATGAAAATCCGGCATATTTCGCCGGAAGACAACATTCGAGTAATTTTTGGAACATTTTTTTTTAAATTGTTTATATGAGCTGATATCAGAGTATCGGAAGCCGACATAGAAGTGGAGTTGACAATAAAATATCTCAGAAGAGAAAATGAAAATCTGGCATTTTTCGCTGGAAGAAAACACTCGAGTAATTTTTCGAAAAAATTTGTTTTCAAATTGTTTACATGAGCTGATATCAGATTATTAGAAGCCGACAAAGAAGTGGAGTTGACAATAAAATATCTCGGTAGAAAAAATGAAAATCCGGCATATTTCGCCGGAAGAGAGAATGAAAATCCGGCATATTTTACCGGAAGACTACATTCGAGAATTTTTTGAAGAAAAAAATGTTATTGTTCATATGAGCTGATATTAGAGTGTTAGAGTATTAAAGTATCATTGGCCGACAAAGAAGTGACGTTGACGATAACATATGCCGAAAGAGAAAATGAAAATCCGGCATATTTCGCCGGAAGACAATACTCGAGTTATTTTTTTAGGAAATTTCTTTTTAAATTGTTTATATGAGCTGATATCGGAGTATTAGAGTATTATTAGCCGACAAAAAAATGGAGTTGACAATAAAATATCCCGGGAGAGAAAATGAAAATCCGGCATATTTCGCCAGAAGAGAAAATGGAAATCCGGCATATTTCGCCGGAAGACAATACTTGACTTATTTTTCTGGGAAATTTCTTTTCAAATTGCTTATATGAGCTGATATCAGAGTATTAGAGTATTATTAGCCGACCAAGAAGTGGAGTTGAGGATAAAATATGCTCGAAGAGAAAATGAAAATCCGGCATATTTCGCCGGAAGACAATACTCGAGTTATTTTTGGAAGCAATTTCTTTTTTAGTTGTTTATATGAGCTGATATTAGAGTATGTATGTATGTGTGTATGAGCAGGTGCTCTGAATAATTTTCGAAAGTTGAATATAAGCGTGGTTGAAGGATCCGCAGTGAATCACTGCACATCTCGATACGGGCAGGTGTATCTCGTTAAACCGTATCGCAAGCGTGATACGTACGATTTCTCTGCTGGTTTTGCATTTACATTTAACCTAAGCGTTTATTCATTGCGCAGAGATTGCGCATCTTGTGCGGTATTTTAACCTGATTTTGGCTAAATTAATACCTCGTGTCGCGACTAATGTACTACCTGCTCCTGCTCGATTTAATTGCACAATTAATGCGCTTTCTACATTTTTCCACCGAGATTATTATTCAATTACATTTCGAATTCATTTCGACTTTCCAAAAGTGCAGATGGCATCCAATTGGATTTGGTCAATTGGTATTGGTACTGATGAAGCCGGCTGCAAACCGGACTATAAATTATAAGATTTTTTTTTTATTAAGGGGCTCTCCATGAATTATGTAATTTTATTTAAGAAACAAAATTTAAATTTTGAAAATTTGTATATCAGATATATTAGGGGTCGTCCCTAAACTACGTTACCAATAATTTTGGACGGTCGAATTTTTAAACAAACGAGATGAATCCTCAACCAAACAGATACATTTTTAATCAAGAAAGATGAATCTTCAGGCGAATAGTTAAATTTTCAACTAAAAATTTTTTTTTTTAACCAAAAATGAAATCGTCAAATTTTTGGTTTAAAACATTAATTTTAAACATAAGAAAGACGTATTTTTTAAATAGCTGAATTCAACAAAAAATACGATTTTATGACAAATAGTTGAATCCTCAACCAACAAAAAAAAAATTTTTGACAAACAAGGTTTTATTTTTTACGAAAATTATCAATTTTCCACCGAGAAGATTAACGTTTTATCAAAAAATTCTAATTCTCGACAAAATACATAAATATCCAACGAAATAGTTGAATTTTTATACTAAGATGATTCATTTTGAAACAAAAATGAAATAGTTGAATTTTGTTTAAAAAATTAATTTTCCATTAAAAAATTGATCTACAAAGCAATTGAATTTTTTATCAAACTGTTGTATTTGCAAGACAAAAAGACGAATTTTCTATAATAAAAATTTGAATTTTCACCGCAAAAATATAACTTTTCAACAAATCCTCAACCAAAACAAATTAATTTTTCAGAGAAATGCATAAATTTTCAACCAAATAATTGAAGTTTTATCCAAGAAAATTAATTTCCTACCAAGAAGATGATTTTTTTCTCAACGAAATAATAAAATTTTCAAAGTGATGAATTTAAAATCCAAAAAGACGAATTATGTATAAAACAATTGAATTTTCAACCCAAAAAAGACAAATTTTCAACTAAAAAATATCAATTTTTTAACCAAAAATGGTTAATTTATATTCTAAGTTGAAAAAGATAATTTTAAACCCCCCAAAAGATGAGCTTTTAACAAAATAATTGAAATTTCAACTAGTGAGATGAACGTGTCACAACAAAATTTTTTTTTGACAAAGTAGTAACTTTTACCCAAGAAGCTGAATTTAAACATTTTTAAAATCGATTTTTAATGAATAATGTAATAGTAGATATTCCAACAAAAAAAATATTTTAATTTTATATAAAAAATAGTTGAATTTGAAAATTCAGATTCTTGGGTATAAGATAAAACTTTGTTAAAAATTGTCTTTTTTACGGTTCTTAAAATGAATTTTTTCAACTGAAAATATAACTTTTTTTTTGGTTGAATATTGATTTATTTTAGTTGAAAATTCTTCTTTTTTGATAACAAATTAATCTTCTTGGTTGAAAATTACTTTTATTTTGTAGAAAATGTAACTATTTTGTTTACAAATCGTTTTCTGTTTAGTAGAAAGTTAATTTTTTTAACTGAAAATTTAACTATTCCAGTCGAAGATTCTTAATTTTATATAAAAATTTACCTCTTTGTTTGAAAATTCTTTTTTGCTGTTGTTAAATATTACTTTTTTTTAATCTGAAAATTGAACTTTTAACTGTTTTGTAAAAAATTCGCCTTTTTCGAGATAAAATTAATATTTTTGGTAGAAAATTCAACTATTTGGTTTGAAATTAATTTATATTGTTAAAATTTCATAATTTTTGCTTCAAACCTAATTTATTTTTTTTGAAAATTCATCATTTTTGTTTGAAAATTAATTTTTTTGTAGGATATTCATCTTTTTTGCTTCGAAACTCAACAGTTTCGTTAAATTTGTTATCTTTCTTGCATGATAAATCTTTCATGGTTAAAAATTCGTCTTTTTAAAATTTATCTCGTTACGTAGACATTTCATTTTTTATGTTGAAAATTCATCTTTTTTCATTGAATTAAAGTTTTTTTTATGTAAACCTAAAATAATTTTTGTTTAAAGTATCAACTAGCACATTTGTTGTTAATTCATCTTTTCTGGTTCATAATTCAACTAAATGCTTGAAAGAAGAACTATTTTGTTGCATTTTTTTTTTTTAATGAAATTTCATCATTTAAGTTAAAAATTAATCTTTTTTGTCAAAAATTGAACCTTTTTATTGATTATTGGGCGAGGGGCTCTTGGAGGAACTTTTGGAAATCTCTCAGCAATCTAGTATTCGTGAGAAATCTTGGAAATCTTTGGCTCGGTGTGGACAAAGGTGAGGTGGTGTGAAGCATTCCGATAATCGCTCCTATACGTGGAACGAACAGCCGATGGAAATCTCGGAACTCCCGGAAATCTCAACGAAATTTTGGAAATCTCTACAAAGAATTTAATTCAGATTGACACAATCAAAGTTTTATCCTACGTGAGTTCTGATCGCGAGCAATTTCGGAAATTTTGGAACTCCCGACACTCTCAACTAAATCTTGAAAATCTCAATTAAATTTTGGAAATCTCTGTAAGAATTCAATTCAGAGCGGCACATTCACAGTGTTATCCTACGTGAGTTCTGATCGCGGGCAAGTTCGGAAATTTTGGAACTCCCTACAGACAGTCTCAACTTAATCTTGGAAATGTCGATGAAACTTTGGAAATCTCTATAAGAATTCAATTCAGAGCGACACATTCACAGTTTTATCCCACGTGAGTTCTGATCACGAGCAGGTTCGGAAATTTTGAAACTCCCTACAGACAGTCTCAACTAAATCTTGGAAATCTCAATGAAATTTTGGAAACCTCTATAAGAATTCAGTTCAGATTGACACATTTATAGTTTTATCCCGCGTGAGTTCTGATTGCGTGTACAGTCGGATATTTTGGAACTTTTTACAGTGTCAACTAAATCTTGGAAATCTCAACAAGAATTCAATTCAGAGCGACACATTCACAGTTTTATCCCACGTGAGTTCTGATCGCGAGCCAGTTCGGAAATTTTGGAACTCCCTACAGTCTCAACTAAATCTTGGAAATCTCTATAAGAATTCAATTGAGATTGCCACATTCACAGTGTTATCCCACGTGAGATCTGATCGCGAGCAGAGTTGGAAATCTCGGAACTCCCGGAAATCTCAACGAAATCTTGGAAGTATCTATAAGAATTCAATACAGATTGCCACATTCATAGTTTCATCCCACGTGAGTTATGATTGCGAGGAGCAGTTTCTGGAATTTTGGAACTCCCGACAGTGTCAACTAAATCTTGGAAGTATCTATAAGAATTCAATTCAGATTGCCGTATTCACAGTTTCATCCCACGTGAGTTCTGATCGCGAGCAGAGTTGGAAATCTCGGAACTCTCAACAATCTCAACTAAATCTTGGAAATCCTTAAAAAGAATTCAATTCAGATTGCCACATTCACAGTTTTATTTCACGTGAGTTCTGATCGCGAGCAGGTTCGGAAATTTTGGAACTCCCGAAAATCTCAACCAAATCTTGGAAATCTCTAAAAAGAATTCAATTCAGATTGCCGAATTCACAGTTTTAAAATTTCCAGATTTCGTAGTGAGTAGCCCCTCGTGACTGGGCCACTTTCGGCTCCATGTTTGGCTTTGGCTCAAAAGGCCTTGGCTTTCGAAGTCTAGGACTGCGGTCAAAGGCACTCACCCAGCCTGACCTACCCTCTTTCTCAGGTAACAGGTAACAGGTAACAGTTTGTCCTTACCTGTGCAATATTTTCGGAAGTAAATCAAATATAATAAAGGTCTTAGACTTAGGAGCCAACACGGTAGGAAATACTTCCAATCTTATGAATGTAACAATAGAATCGGTTTAACCCGTTTTCTGATCGATTCAGAAAGATTTCCCAGTCACCGCAGGGACCATATATCAAAAACGAGAAAGTAAACTTCCTAGCCTAGTGAACCCTTTCAATTGCGTCTTATAAATCCGGCATTCAATATTTTTTTATAAAAGTCTTAGAATCTTGGATGAGGATCCAATGACTTATTTTAATCAAGTTTCAATTAACCATTATTTATTATTTTTTATTTAATTAAAAAGAAATGAATCAATATGTACATAATAAACAGGAAAATTAACTTAAATTAAATTTAAAAATACTTAGATTATTTTTGGAAAATGTTTAATTAAAATATTATATTCTTCAGTCTATGAATTATCAAAATTTATATTTATTTATCGCAGGCTTCACAGACTTTTTAATATTTTTAAATTATATTTTCATTTCAGAATTCATCTTTTGTGGTTAACAATGACATTATTTGGTGGAAAATTTAATTAATTTGGTGAAAAGTCATCCCCTTTGGTTGGAAATTCAACTTTTTTCAGAAAATTCGTATTTTTTATTTAAAATTGAAATCACTTTTTTGTAAAAAAAAAATGAATTCCACTATGTGGTTGAAAATTTGTATTTTGGCAGTAAATTAATCTTGTTGCCTAAAATTGACAATTTTTATTATAAAACTCAATTATTTGGTGGACAATTAATTTAATTTGTTAAAAATTCGTCTTTTTTGATAAAAAATTAATTTTTTGAACTTAAAGTGTAACTATTCCAGTTGATGATTAATTATTTTAGTTCAAAGTTCATCTCTTTAGTTGAAAATTCTTTTTTTTTATATTGTAAAGTGAAACTTTTTTTAGTTTAAATTAAACTATTTGGTGGAAAATTTAACTATTTGGTTAAAAATTTATATATTTTGTTGAAAATTCAACAACTTTTTCAAAAAGTTATCCTCTTTGGTTGAAAATTCAACTATTTGTTGGAAAATTAATTTAATTGGTTAAAAATGCTTCTTTTTCGTAGAAAATTAATCTTTAACCCAGTGTAAAATGTATATACACTTATACAGTAAATAACAAAAATTATAAATAACACATTTTTTTAACATCTTCGCTAACTAACTAGTTGAATTTTCAACCAAATAGTTAAATTATTAACCAAAAAGATGAATTTTCAACACAGAATATAAATTTTCAAAAAAAAAGAACTTTCAACAAAAAAGACAAATTTTCAAAAAAAATTAATAAATTTTCCACTAAATAGTTGAATTTTTAAACTTAAAAGAAATAATATTTAACAAAAAGTGAAGAATTTAAATTTTCATTTGAGAGAAGTAATGTTAATTTTAAAAAATTACTTTCAAATTAAAAAGATGAATTTTTAACGAAAAATGTAATAATTGATATTTTAACAAAATAAGATTTTTATTAAAAATAAAATACAGTTGAATTTAACCAACAAAACGAATTTTTCACAAAATAGTTGAATCCTCAACTAAAACAGATTAATTTTCAACGAAAATGTTGCGTTTTTAACAACAAAAAATTGATTTTCTACCAAAAAGACGAATTTTTAACAAAATACATCATTTTTAACCTAATAGTTAAATTTTATACAAAATTGTTTGATTTTCGAGCCGAAAATATGAATTTTCTACAAAACAGTTGAATTTTCAACAATAATTTTTAGCCAGAAAGTTGATCCTTTAACTAAAAAGGTTAAATTTCTACAGAAAAAAATGAATTTATAAACAAAAAAAATGTATTATTCAAGAAGAAAAAAATTGCAATCCAGTTGTTGAATTATTGAAGCCAATAAGATGAATTTTTAACAATAAAAAAAAAAAAAAAATTTCGACAAAGTAGTAACTTTTACCCAAGAAGTTGATATATCAAATTTAAAAAAATCGATTTTTAATTAATAATTTAATAGTTGATATTTTAACTAAAAAATATTTTAATTTTATATAAAAAAACAGATAAATTTAACCAGAAAAGGTGAATTTTCAAAAAAATGCAAATTTTCTACTAAGTTGTTGAATTTTCGAGTCAAAAATACAAATTTGTTACAAAACAGTTATATTTTCAACAAAAAAGTTAGTTTTAAACCGAAGCAGATTAATTTTTAATTAGACTAGAGAGACGAATTTTCAACAAATGAATTCAATTTTGAACAATGTAATAAGATTTTTAACCAAAAAGACGAATTTTCAACAAAATACATAATTTTCCAACCAAGCCTGCTATAAATTGATAGAAATTTTGATAATGTATAGACTAGAGCATAATATTTTAAATTAACATTGAAGTTCATTTTTTATAATTTAAAAATATTGGTCTAGAAAAAAAGAAATTTAGCTAAAAAATAAAGTTAATTTGCTAAAAAATTCTTTTTTGTGGTAAAAAATTAATTTTCTTGGTTGAAAATTAATTTTTTGGTTTTTGACAATGTATCTATTTTGTTTAAAATTTTTTTTTGTTCGGTTTGGAGAATTTATTTTTTGTTCACTATTTTTTTCAAATTCGCGATACTTCACCTTTTTTTTATCTCTGAAGTGTGTCCTAGTATTTTTTTAAATTCTTCATTTTTAGTTAAAAATTTTATTATTGTTTGAAAATTTATTTATTTTTGTAGAAAATTTAACTGTTTAGCAGAAGATGGTGGTTTTGGCTTAAAAATTCCAGAATTTAGTTGAAATCTTTTTTCTCTCTCAACTGAAAAAATCTTCTAGGTTGAAAATTCAACAAATCGTTTAAAAAGTCAACTATTTTGTTGAAAGTTTAATAATTTTATTAAAAATAAAACTGAATAAAATAAAAATTTAATTCAATTGAAAATTCACCATTTGTGTTAGAAAAGTCATCTTTTTTGGTTGAAATAAATAATTAAATTTAAGATGGTTTGTTGAAAAAATGTCATTTTTTTACTTGAAATCTTCGGAATTTGAAGAATTTAAATTTATACATTTTTTATATAAATTTAAATCTTTTCTAGTTAAAAATTTAAATATTTGATTGAAAATTCGTTTTTTTTTTAAATACAACATTTTCTTGAAGATTTAACTACTCTGTTCAAAATTCATGTATATTGATGAAAAATGATCTATCTTGACATAAAATTAATCTTCTTGGATTAAAAATGGATCTGTTTGGTTTGAAATACATTTTTTTGTAGAAAATTCAATTTATTGGTTAAAAATTATTTTTTTCATTTGAAATTTTATACTTTCAAGTGGAAAATACAACTGTTATCTTTTTTGTTTGAAAATGGAACTGTTTGGTTAAGAATTAATCATTTTTGGTAGAGGATTTCTTTGTTTATTATTATTTTGTTTATCTCACAAGTGAGTTTTTCCTTATCGCACTGAGAGGAAATACTGTAAATGAAATGTGAGAAATTCTCACTCGTATGAATGGCCACTTTCAAATTTGTAGTTGTAGCCTCCTCATAATGGAATAAAAGTTTGCATAACTTTTTACCTTTTTAAGTGTTGTGCCTTTTACCTGAGTTGCATCAGCATATGGTAAAACTTTGGATATCGAAAAGAAAGCCTATCCAGTTTTCAGTTTTATCCTGCTCTGACGTATGTATTTGTTTTCGTGAGAGTAGCAAACTTGATTCGACCAATACTTTGACGAAAAAAAGTATCTGCCGCATGAGAAACCGGGCCCGGCCTGGCCCAGTCCAGCCCCGAGAATCGAGAATCGAGACTCGAGAGTTGCTTTCACAGGTTGCATAACAGTGGATTTTTGGTGACGAGAATTTAAATTGGATCTCGAGTCACATGGCTAACAGTACTTTCAAGTAAATTATACATATCCCGTTCACAATGCTGCTTATACCGTATTCCGTAATTCTTGAAACTAACAAAAAAACAGCTAGAAAGACGAATTTTATAGAAGAAAAACTTGAATCCTCAACTAAAAGGGATTAATTTTTAAGTAAGCAGATGCTTTGTTGACCAAGACATTTGATTTTCTAACATTAGAGACGAATTTTCAACCAAATAGCTAAAATTTTAAATAAATTGTTGCATTTTCTAGCCAGAAAACGAATTTTCTACAATAGCAGTTGAATTTTCAATAAAAATGTCAATTTTCAACAAAAATGTTAATTTTCAACCAAAATTATTAATTTTCAAAAAAAATGTTAATTTTCAACTAAAATATTAATTTTCAACCGAAATGGTAATTTTCAACTAAAATGATAATTTCCCACCAAAAAAGACGAATTGTCAAGAAAATAAATAAATTTTTAACTAAGTAGCTAAATGTTTAACTAAATTGTTGCATTTTCTAACCAGAAAACGAATATTCTTAAATAGCAGTTGAATTTTCAATAAAAATGTCAATTTTCAACCAAAATGATTAATTTTCCACCAAAAAAGACGAATTTTCAAGAAAATACATACATTTTCATCCAAAAAGCTAAATTTTTAACTAATTTGTTGCATTTTCAACAAAAATCTTAATTTTCAACCAAAATGATTAATTTTCAAACAAAATGTTAATTTTCAACTAAAATGTTAATTTTCAACCAAAATGGTAATTTTCAACTAAAATGATAATTTCCCACCAAAAAAGACGAATTTTCAAGAAAATAAATAAATTTTTAACTAAGTAGCTAAATCTTTAACTAAATTGTTGTATTTTCTAGCCAAAAAACAAATTTTCTAAAAAAGCAGTTGAATTTTCAATAAAAATGTCAATTTTCAACCAAAATGATTAATTTTCCACCAAAAAAGACGAATTTTCAA
>JAABKJ010004295.1:0-24567 GCA_011634705.1 Andricus grossulariae
TTTCTTGTTAAAAATTAAACAAATTAAATTAATTTTTTAAACTAGAAATTTTACTTTTCCATTTCTGGTTGAAAATTGATCTTTTTTATTTCGAAATTCAACTATTTGGTCGAAAATTTATCTTTTTTATCTGGAAATTCAAGTATTTGGTCAAAAATTCATGTATTTTGTTGAAAATTCGTCTTTTTTGGTAGAAAATTAATGATATTGATTGAAAATTCAATTACTTGATTGAAAATTAACTCCTTATTTTAAAAAATACATTTTTTAAGATTCATTATTTTGATTAAAAAATCATCTCTTCGATTATAAATTTACCTATTTTGTTGAAAATATGATTTTTTTAAATAATTTTTTTTTCAACTAAAAATTTAAGTACTTTCTTGAAAATTCTTTGTTTTTTTTAGTTGCAAATTAATTTTTTGAACTGATAATTTAAGCAATCCAGTTGAATATTCCACAATCTTAGTTAAAAATTCATCTCTTCGATTGAAAATGCAACTATTCCAGTTGAAGGTTCACCATTTTAGTTTAAAATTCATTACTATGGTTGAAACTTTAACTATTTTGATAAAAATTCGTTTTTGTCTTGTTGTAAAATTAATTTTTTAAACTGGATATGTAAATATTCCATTTTTGGTTAAAAATGTACCTTTTTTATTTAAAAATTCAAGTATTTGGTTTGAAAATTCATCTTTTTTGGTAGAAAATGAATGATTTTGGTTGAAAATTTAATGACTTAATTTCAACTTTAACTCCTTTCTTGAAAATTCATTTTTTTTAAGATTCGATTTTTTTAAATTAAATTTTTCAACCAAAAATGTATGTACTTTTTTGAAAATAATTTTTTTCGTTTGGTAACAAATTAATTGTTTTCAACTGATAATTCAAGCAATCCAGTTGAATATTCCACAATTTTATTTGAAAATTTATTAATCTCTTCCACGGTTGAAAATTCAACTATTCCAGTTGACGATTCACCATTTTAGTTTAAAATTCATCACTTTGGTTGAAAATTCAACTACTTTCATAAAAATTCGTTTTTTTGTTGTTGTAAAATTAATTTTTTAAACTGGAGATTCAACTATTCCATTTTTGGTTAAAAAATATTTGTTGATTTCAAAGTTTACCTAGTTGGTTGAAAATTTATCTTTTCTATTTAAAAATTCAAGTTTTTCGTTAAAAATTCAATTCTTTCATTGAAAAATAAACGTAAATCACCTTACAATTCGATAACTCAGTCAATTTCAACCAATTCTAAAAAAAAGTTCATTACACGCGGAATTGAACTCACTTTGATCATATCAACAGAAAAAAATTATTGGATTGGAATTTTTGAGATATTTGGATATTCTACCATAAAATCAGAGTTTGAGGCTGTAAAAGAAATTTCGCATATGAAACATTATTTTAGTTTACTAGACATCTAAACCTACAAATTCTACTATATTTCGTAAAAAGTATTTTTTCACTGTAAAAAAAGGGTACCTAGAAAAATGTACTTTTTTGTCCTGGAAAACCTGGAAAAGTCCTTGAATTTTTTTTTAAAGAAACGCTAGACACCCTGATTAATCAAAATTGTGTTTTATTATTCAGTGTTGCTACAGTTCAGTGAATTCCAGAAAGTCAGGGAAAGTCAGGGAATATAAAACTGGTCAGAGAATGTTATGGAAAACCTGACAGAGTCAGGGATTTGTCGAAAAGCCGTATTTGAGTTTTATTTCATTATTTTGTTGACAATTCAAGAATTTTTTTAAAGCAATCTTTTTGGTTGGAAATTCTACTCTTATGTTGAAAATCTTCCTTTTTGCGTTGAATATTCATGTACTTTGGTAGAAATTGTATTTTTTTCCAATTCACAATTGTTTGAATTTAT
The DNA here is from genome assembly GCA_011634705.1 of Andricus grossulariae. NCBI lineage: Eukaryota > Metazoa > Arthropoda > Insecta > Hymenoptera > Cynipidae > Andricus > Andricus grossulariae. Next base: position 1,877 of record JAABKJ010004295.1, read on the forward strand.
CTACTTTACTTGAATGTTCAACTATTTGGTGAAAAATTCTTGTATTTTGTTGAAAATATAGTATATAGTTGATTAAAAAATCATGTATTTTGTTTAAATTAATATTTTTTGGTAAAAACTTGATGTTCTTGGTTCAAAATTCAACAATTCTGTCGATAATTGATGTATTTCGTTAAAAATTCTTTTTGTTTTGGTAGAACATTAATCTTTTTGGTAGAAAATTGATCTTTTTTGTTAAATATTTAACTATTTGGTTACAAATTCATCTTTTTTTTTGAAAGTTTAACTACAACAAAATAGGTCAGGGAACATAAAACTGGTCAGGGAATGTTAAGGAAAACCTGACAGGGTCAGGGAATTTTCAATAGACTGAAGTTAAAGTTTATTTCATTATTTTGTTAAAAAGTTATTTATTTATTTATTTTTTTTTTGTGATAATCCAACTGTCTTGTTGAAATTTCGTCTTTTTGGGTTGAATATTCATCTACTTTGGTAGATATTGCGTCATTTTTGGTTAAAAATCACAACTTTTTGCTTGATAATTTATCTACTTTAGTTGAATATACAATTATTTGGTGAAAAATTCCTGTATTTTGTTGAAAAAGTTTTCCTTGTAGTATCTTCTAATCTCATCGGTGACTAATTCAACTTTACGGTTGCAAATTATTCTCTTTGGCAGAATATTCATGTGTTTTTAAATATTTAACTATTTCACTGAAAATTAATTTCATCGAAGTGTCGCTCACCGTAAATATTTGTTCTACGCTCACCGAATTTCGGTGAACCTAGACACGGCCTTATTTTATTTGGTTCAAAATTAATTCTTTTACTGAAAATTTAACTACTCTATTCTAAATTGAAAATTGATCTGTTTTAAGTGAAAATTCAACTCATTTGTTGGAAATTCGTCATTTTTTATTACAAAATTCAACTACTTAGTTAAAAATTCATTTTTTTGTCAAAAATTTACTTTTTTGGTTAAAAATTTAACTATTTTGTTGAAAATTCGTTTTTCCTATAATTTATTTTTCGAACTGATAATTTATCTATTTCATTTTTACTTGAAAATTTATCTTTTTAGTTGAAAATTTATTTACTTTTGTTCAAAAATCGTCTTTATTGGTTGAAAATTTAATTATTTTGGTGGAAAGTTTTTATTTTTCGGTTTAAAATTCAACTTTTTTGTTAAAAATTTATATTTTTTGCGTGAAAATTCAACTGCTTTGCCCGAACTTCGTGTTTTTGTCTTGAAATTCAACATTTTGGGTAAGATTTTTTTTTTATCGACTGAAAAACCTTTCTTGGTTGAAAATTCAACTCTTATGTTTAAAATTCCTCTTTGTACTTGGAAACTTAGTTTCCATCACACTTTTCGTTGTTAATTAATTTTTTTATTGATGAAAATAATTTGTTTTTAGCGAAAAGATTGTTCTTGTATTTTTTTCAAAACTAATATATTTTTTAATTGAAAACTGAACTATTTTGGTGAAAATAATTTTTTTCAATTGATTGTTTTAACTGAAAATTTAATTATTCCATGGGGTCTTATAGGATTTTAAAGATGGAAATATTTCCAAATGAATTTTAAAAGATATTGAAGATTTTATTATGTTCTACGGGATTTAAATAGATTTCTAGGGATTTCAAAAGATTTAAGGGATTTTAAAAATTGCAAACTATTTTAAAGAATATAGAGTATTTTGATAGATTCCCAAGAATTTCCAGAAATTTCAAAGACTTTCGTAGAATTATAGAAAATTCTAAGAGCTACAAAAATTTCTAAGGATTTTTAAATGATTTCGTAAAATTTCGGTATTTACAATATTTAAAGGAATTTCTAGGAATATAACAATATTTGAAGGATTCACAAGATTTCAAAAGATTACAAAAAATTAGGGAGTTTTCCAGATATCTTAAAGGATTTCAAAGTTTTCAGAGTATTCAAAAATATTTCAAGGGATTTCAAGAAGCTTTATCAATTTTTATGGGATTTTACATTATTTTAAAGACTTAATGATTGTTGAAGGAATTTTAGAAGATATTACAGATTTGAAAATAATTTTCAAGATGATTTCTAAAGATCAAAATTTAAGTTACTAAAACTTTAGAGAAAACACTCATAAGGATTAACAAAGTACCACTTTTAAAACAAAAAAAATAATTTGGTTATATTGTAATTTTCGTTGTCTCGCTGATAAACATATTGTGTTGAAATGATTTTTTCGAAATATCATTTTTTTATAAAATAATTGAAAAATAATTTTTAATAACATTTTATTTCAAACTCATTTCTTAGTTTTAATTTTTTCGACCTTTTTGCATTGATATTTGTAGAAATTATTATCATCTAATGAACAAAAATATTTTATTATTTTTTCGAATTTTTAGCATAAAAAAAGTCTATCATACTACTGTGATATCGCGATCTTTAATTTTCAATTTCTCAGAACCGAATATTTTTTTGTATCAAATTCCACATGCATTTCTTTGAACCTTTTGAACTTTAGCTCAAGAGTAGACTTTTGTCCTATATTTAAATAGTGATTTCGATTTTGCATTTGATATATTATTACTTTGTTTGGACTATTTTCATTTATATATTAGTTATGTAAATGAATGTTGCGTTTTCTATAAAGTGAGATGACCATAAAATAAAATTGCAAATTCAAAAAATTTAATTTGAAAACAATTTTTTATGACACATGCATGATTTCAGCCCTTTTCCACGCCTATGAAGCGGGGCTAAGGTTCTACTTTTTACTCCCTAGGGACTGAAAAGTGACGTCAGAGGTGAATAATTGAAATTATAAATCTATAAGCTCGTATTTTACGATTATCAGCCCACTCACCGTAAATACTGTGAGGAAGTCTTGGTTGCAGATAATAGAATTTCGCGGTTATTTATGTAAAGTTACCATACGTAACTCATCAAGTTACCGCAAATTACCGCAATTTTTTATAAATTTCCGGAAGTTTATGGAAATTAAACAAATGAATTTTGGGTAATTTATGGTAAGTTGACATATTTACCTGTAAAATTACCCTAAATTACCAAAAATTTCATTAATTATCAGCAAATTTATAGACATTTTTATGCCCGTCCGTCCGTCATACAAAAGGGCATAAGCGCCAAAATTTGGCACAGCAAAAGGACATAAATGCCAAAATTTTTCAAGAACATTTTAAAAAAAAATTTTTTTGCATATTTTTATTTTTTCCCCAACATTTTGTTCATATATTTCTTTCATAACATTCTTTTCAAACTTTTTTTTTCAAAATTTTTGTTTGAACAATTTTTTTTAAATCAAATTTTGTTCTAACATTTTGTTTACAAAAATAGAAAATATTTTGTTTTACGATTCTGTTAAGACTTAAATTAACGTCTGAATAGGCTACGAGACCCTTCATTGTAGGCGCTCGGCACCTACTTTGCGTTTTTTTTTTAATTGAATTTTGGGCAGTTTATGGTAAGTTACCATAAATCACCTTTCAAATTACCGTAAATTACCAAAAAATGTTGGCAATTTTTTTATTGAATTTTGGATCATTTGGAATAAGTTAACATAAATTTCATGCTTCTTCATTCAAAATATAATATGGGCTGAAATCATAACTACATTTCGAGAAATGTCTGAAATCATCTATTTGTTATACAAAATATCGTATGCGTCAAGGACTAGAGGCACTTTTTCTCCCCCTAGATGCATAATATACTATTTCAAATCTTAATTTTCAATAATACAGAAACATTTGTATATATATATATGTACTTTTTAAGAATTAACATTTAAATCATTTTATAATAATACATATAAATTACTAATAATATGTTTACTGTGTGAGTTAATACTTCTAAGCAAAATATTTTTCCCAAGCTCGTTACAAAATATTAGATATCTTTTGTAAGAGATCAATTAAAAAAATGTAATTAAACATTTTCAAGCCTACCTATTAATATCTAATATGTGTAAAAATATTACCGATAAAACAGAGCATGAGACATATATTTCTTAGCTGGTCAAGTTTTTCTCAGAGAAAACGCTTGGCCGAGAATTTGTCAGAAATAGCTAAGCGGTTCCGTAGCTCAGTTGACGAATGCGTGCTACTATCGGCGAGAAAATTCGAGTCCTCTGGCTTTGACGTTAAAAAAGTAAGTGAAAAAAAAGGTAGCTCAATGAATGAAGGATCATTTTAAAGGTCAAAATGTTGTACGTTAATGAGCCTGAAACGAATATGCCAACAAAATGTTTATAGCTTACCGACCCGAAAATCTGTTAAAAACTAGGGAAATTTGACAGCTTTTAAAGACAGTGAACTTTGGAACATAGTTTTTTATTGAAAAAATTAAAAGAAAAATCTGAAAAAAATGCTGGTGGTACCTTAAACATTTCTAAACAATTTGCCGTTGAAAAATTTGCAGAATATAAAAAATTGTTCATTTCTTGTACATAAATATACAACTGTACTATCTTCAGTTCTAATGAAAATAATGAAGTGATTTAAATTAGAGGTAGTGAGTTGAACTATTTGTAATTATTCGCAATTTGAAAGAAGTATGTGCTTCTTTTTCTCTTCGTGCAAATTTCCCTACTTTTTAACCGATTTTCGGGTCTGTAAGCTATAAACATTTTTTTGGCATATTCGTTTCAGGCTCATTAACGTACATCATTTTGACCTTCAAAATGATCCATCATTTATTAAGCTACCATTTTTTCTTCACTTAGTTTTTTACCGTCAAAGCCAGAGGACTCGAATTTTCTCGCCGATAGTACATAGATGCGTGCGCGTATATAATGCGAAATCGGCCAAGTTACTCTTCAAAGAAGTAAGGTTTACTACACGAATAGTAACTTTTACTCTCGCTGAGTGTGGACGGTTACTAAGTGATGCAGTGCATCCTACCATTTGAAATTCTTCATCCTACTCTCTTAAAAAGTCAGTTTAACTAACCTAAATGCAAATAGTAATTTTAACAAATTTCACCGACGAAAAGCTGCGCTTCAATTTAAGATAGTAAGGGATACTGGTGTAGAGAATTCTTCTAACGATTCACTTTTTTCCGTGTATGTGTACATTTTCCCAAGAAACTTTTAGGAATAGATTTCCCTGAAAGCTTTTGCCTCGAATTGGCGCGTTCATTTAAGAAAAATTGTACATTTTCCGAGAACAGGAAATTTCTTATAATAAAAAAAATTGAAAAACAAATTCAAGAATTATTATTCTTCTGACCCTGATTTTAGTAGAGTTTTTATTTTAAAAATTGCTATAGTGTTACGCAATTTTAATTAACGATACGGTTTTATGATTTTTATTATACATTTGAAAAATCTATTTGATTTTAGTTGGAATATTTGATGAAGTATTGTTAACCGGAGATTTAATATCATCGGAATCAGTTTTCAATTTGAATTCATGAATTTCAATATTATCCAGTTCTCTGAAAATGAATGCTTCAGGTGGATTTTTGATCGAAAAGTGATTGAATTTTCAAAACATTTCGAACAATCAAGAGTTGTACAAAGTATTACAGTGGTATGCAATTTAATAAACATATATACGTTTACGTTTGACAAATCAGATTCTCGTAATATTATGAACTTTTATTCTTGAATTTCTCAAATTATATATAACTTTGGAATACTTTACTGTTCAAATGGATGACATGGTTGATTTCGAATAATATTTTGTTTTTATCAGTTTTGTAGAAGAGTATATTTTAAATAAAAAATTGTTAACGGGTCTTCATTTCTTTTCTGTAAAGTAAATGTTATTTGAAAATTTATACTCCTTTCTTTCATAATTTTTGGATGAAAATAATTTGTTAATCTAAAATTTCTATCGTAAATATCGGGTTTCAAAACTCGAAAATTTCTCTGTAATTTTTAGGGGTTTATTTTATTGTGTTTCTTATCAAATCATTTAAGAACTAAGTGATGGAAGAAATTTGCGTCTAATATCTCAAGAAAGCCGAATGTCTATTTTTGAATCCACGCAGGGTGTGAGATTTTACTTTCAAAGGTAGTTTGCTTTGATAATTTGACGTTAAAATAGTGTTCAATCATTTTTCATTTTATGTTTCGGTTAGGAAAATTAGAAATTGTTTGTACTTTGTTAAGTGGTCAGTTTTGATTAGAACGTTAAAGCGTAAACTACTCTCTAAATTTGAATCAGTCAAATTTTTAAATAATTTCAAACAATGACTGGATTTGGTGAAAAAATAAATATGTATTTTTGTTTTACTCAAATAAAATTTTAAACCATGGTCATGTGGCCTAGACCACCCAAAAATGCTTTAAACTATTATCAGGTCTTGTATCGTGTGCTATTTCGAAATTTATCGACTTTTTTGAAAAAATGCGACTTTTTGAAGCAAAATGCGACTAATTGACTTTTTTCGTTTTCCTCAGCAGTTCGGTATATTTAGTTTCGATCTTAATCATAATGAAATTTTGTAATTAAAATTTAAAACTAGAAAAAAATGTAGCATTTTAATTGAGAGCAATAAAAATTGAACAATTTCTCATTAAAACTTCATACATACAAAAATTTTTAATTAATAGTATTTGAAATGGAGCAATTTCTAATTGCATGAATACGTATTTAATCTTTTATTTTTTCAAATTGCAAGCCTTAACAGTTGGACATTTTTCAATCGAAAACGTTTAAAATCGATTAATTTAAAATTCAATTACAGACTTCAAGCTCTTTTTCCTATCCTACCTTTTCACCTTTTTCTCATATTTTCACTTAAATGCGAAATGAGTTAATAGAATCCAGAAAGAAAATTCTTTGAATGAAAGTTCTTTTTTTTGTTGTTAAAAATTCGAATATCTGGTTGAAAAATTAATTATTTTGTTGAAAATTCAAAAATATATATAAACATTTATCTGCCCTGATGAAAAATGACCTATTTGTTGAAAATTCTACTTTTTAAGCTGATGATTTAACTGTCTTTTAAAAAATTCGTCATTCAGCAGGAAAATTCGACTATTTGGGTAAAAATGCAACTGCTTGGTTGAAAATTATTGTTTCTGCTGACGATCTAAATATTCTGTAAAAAATCATTTTTTTGGTTGAATTCAACTATTTTTCATTTAAAATTAAAATATTATTTTATTGAAATATTAAAGACATGTTTTGTTGAGAATTCTTTTTTTTTGTTGCAAAATCAACTGTTTGGTTTAAAGATGAACTACTTTGTTAGAAATTCATTTTTTTATGATTCATCATTTTAGTTCAAAATTCAACTATTTGGTCGTAAATGAAATTTTCTGTTTTTGTCAAAAATTAAACTATTTGGTTAAAAATAAAACTATTTAATTGAAAATTTAAATAATATGTTAGACATTTATTTATTTGGTGTAAAATTAATTTTATTATCTGGAAATGTAGCTATTCCATTTTTGGTAAAAAAGATTCCTTTATGAGTTGAAAATTCAACTATTTGGCAGAAAATTCATGTATTTTGTTGAAAATTCGTCTATTTGGGTAGAAAATAAATCTTGTTGATTAAAAATTCATCATTCTGGATAAGAAGTCAACTATTTTGTTAAAGATTTGTCTTTTTTAGTTGAATTCGACAGGGGGGAAATTTCGTTTTTCTTTTCATTGAAAATTGGCTTGCTCAAATAAAAATTGAGCTATTTCATTTTTGGTTGAAAATTTATCTTTTTTAGTTAAAAATTGAACTCTTTCGTTAAAATGCATCTTTCTTGATTGAAAATTAATTTCCTTCTTAAAAATTCTTCTTGTCAGGTTTGAAAGTCAACTTTTTCTAAAACATTCGACTTTTTAGCTTAAAAACTTTATATTTTGTTGAAATTTCGAATTTCTGGGCAGAAAATTATTCTTGTTTCTTGAAAATTCATATATTTGGTTGAGGATTCAACTATTATGTTAAAAATTCTTCTTCTTTCTTTGAATTCAACTGGTTGATAATTTCTTTTTTTTTTGTTATTGAAAAGTAGTATTGTTTTTTAATGAAAATTTAACTATTCCATTCTTTCCAGGGAACCTCGCTTTTTTAGTTGAAAATTCAACCATTTGGTTGAAAATTTATACACAATTCGAATATTTAGTTAGAAGTTTAATTATTTTGTTAAAGTCATCTTTTTTGTATTGAAAATTATACTTTTATAGTAGAAAAGTCATATTTTTTCGCTGAAAATTCATCCTTCTTGGCTAAAAATGAACTTTTTTTGTCATTAATTAAATTTTTTCGGTTTAAAATTCAACTGTCTTCTAAAAAATTCGTCTTCTTGTCACGTAATATGTGGACGCTCCGTAAAGGGTCGTCCCTAAACTACGATACCAATTTTAGGCTATCTTTGCCCCCCCCCCCGCCGCCATCATGGAAGATCATAGATCTGCCTGAACTCCCCCCTCCCCTAAAATGTAACGTAGCCCAAAATTCTCTCAAAACGGGCAAAATAGAGTGGATTTTCATAAAAGTGTAGAATAATAAGAGAATGAATTCTTTTAAATAAAATTAATTTTAGAAAAAGATGATTTTTTTCGAACGCAGTTGCATTTTTAACTCGAAAAGTTGAATTTCAAACAACTACAAAAAGTTCATTATCGATCAAGATAGATGACTTTTCTACCAGAAGACAAATTTTTGAACCAGTTAAATTAAACAAAAAAATCGAATTTTTAACAAAATAGTTGAATCCTCAACCAAAATGATGAATTTTCAATCAATAAATATTAATTTAAAACCAAATAATTAAATTTTCATCTAAAATAGATATTTCTTAAACCAAAAATGGAATCGTTAAATTGTCACTTAAAAAAAAAAATCTTCGACAAAAAGATTGAATTTTTAACCAGTTGAATTAAAACAAAGAAGTCGAATTTTTAACCAAATAGTTGAATTATCAACCAAAAAGATAAATGTTCAACAAAATACATGAATTTTCTACCAAACAGTTAATTTTTTTACGTATAAAGGATGAATTTGCAACCAAAATGGAATAGCTGGATTTTCGGATGAACAAATTAATTTTTAAACCACAAAAAAACAGGAATTTTCAATAACAAATTTTTAATTTTCAACCAAAAAGGTGAATTAGAAAAAATCAACTTTTATCAAAGTAGTTTAACCAAATAGTTGAACTTTCAGCCAAAAAAGATAAATGTGTAACCTAATAGTTAAATTTTAAACAAAAAAGATAAATTTATAACTTAATAGTTAAATTTTAAACAAGAAAGATGGATTTTCTACTAAGAAGATTAACGTTCTACCAAAAAGACGAATTTTCAACGAAATACATCAATTTCCAACAGAACTGTCGAATTTTGAAGCCAAAAAGACTACTTATCTACAAAACAGTTGAATTTTCAAACCGAAAATATCATTTTTCAAGAAGAAAGTTAATTATCTACTAAAAAGTTGAATTTGCATAAAAATAGTTGAATTTTTAACAACAACAAAAATTAATTTTCAACCAAGTAGTTAAATTGTATACCCAATTGTTGAATTTTTAATCGAAAAAGATGAATTTCTTACAAAACACTTCCATTTTTAATTTAAAAATATTAATTTTGAACTAAAATGATGAATTTTCAAACAAAAACAAATGAATTTTTGAAAAAGTAGTATAATTTTAAATGAAGTAGTTGACTTTTTAACAAAAAAGACTAATTTTAAACAAAATAGTTGAATCCCCAGGCAAAACAGATTAATTTTCAACTAAGCAATTGCATTTTAAACTAAAAAGGATGAATTTTCAGCCAAATAGTTGAATTTAGAACTAGAAAAGAAGAATTTTCAATGAAAATGATCAATTATGAACCAAATGTGGAATAGTTGAATTTTCAGTTAATATATCATTTTCAAATAAAATTATGAATATTAAACCAAAAAATTGAATTTTCAACAAAGTAGTTCAACTTTTAACCAAGTAGTTGAATTTTTGATTAAAAAAATGACTTTTTACCAAAATAGTTACATTTTCAATAAAATAATTAAATTCTCAACCCAATATTGGGATTTTCAAGTAAACGAGATGATTTCCGAATCAAAAAAATAATAGTAGACTTTTCAACAAGAAATTAACTTTTAACCAAAAAAATTGGATTTTTTTATTGGTTTGCTATTAATTCAGTTCGCATTAAGCGAAAAAACGAGAAAAATGATCAGCTTCTTCAATACAAAGTGAAAGAGAAAAATTTTAAAAAAAGGGAAGAGAGGAAAATAGGGAAAAGTGGGTGAAGTCTAAAATATGGAAGTGATTTCCAAACTTATTAAGTTATTAATGAACTGTCCAGTTGCAGGGCGATTCTTCTTTTGCATAATTCGCAAACTTTGTTTAAATTTGGTCATCAGGAAACCTACTAAATGTTACCTAAGTTCATAACGTTACCACCACCTGCCCCCGCCACTGTTGCCAATCGTAGTTTGTTTTGCGCCCCCCTCCCCTTCAACCTTAAATTGGTAACGTAGTTCATGGACGGCCTCTAAGGGTAAATTGTTATTCAATAAAATGAATATCGGTAAAACAAAAAAAAGCGAAAGTAGAATTTGGGGAATATCAATGCGCCCCGTAATAAATGATTGAATATCCGCGAACAAAAATCACAATTTTAGACACAATACACCGAGTTTGAATAATTTGGTGGCATAGGGGACTGTGGGCTTACATAATTTAAATTACTGCTATAGAAATCTATTGATCGAATTATATTACGATATCACTGGTGCAGATATATAATGGCATCCACCCCTAATTGAGATAAATTCTCGTGTGTTGCAACGTGACTTACGTGACAATTTGTCGATTTTCCCTTGTTTTCTAGGATTCTGTTCGGGCTTGAGGGAGGTTCGGATTCAGGTGCCAGTTGCAGTGAAAAAAGGGGAGTCAGCCACGTTAAATTGTTGGTATGACACCGAAGGAGACCCTCTGTACATCGTTAAGTGGTATAAAGCGAGAAGAGAGTTCTATCGCTTTGCGCCCAAGGAGACTCCGGCCATCAAGACTTTCCCCATCGGAAGTCTGAGGGTGAACGTAAGTGACTGAAAACGAACGACCAGGGGAAAGATCGAAAGTCATGGTGACGGAAAAACTAGGGTGACCTGGCGGTAATAATTCTGTTAGGAATTAGGATGCTACAGGAATTCCCCAGCCTTTGTATAAATCTATACGACTCATTGCAAGGGGACGTTCAAACTTTTACTAAGTCTTATTCAGACCCTTCAAACAAAAGAATAAATTTTAACGCCAAATTTTGGGAAAATTTGTGTTCCGCAAAGGATTGGAAATTGAATCTCTGTATTTCAGAATTCACGCTCGTTTCTCTGTTCCACTATTTTCCATCTATTTAATGAATTCCTCTTTTTTCCCCTGTTTTCATGAAATATCTCCTTTCTTCCCTTTTTTTGCCTTTTTCTGATTTTTTTAGTAATAGAGCCCAATAAGAAAATCCAACTACTTTTGGTTGAAAGTTATTTCTTTTTAATTAAAAAGTCTATACTTATATTTTTGATTCAGAAAACGTCTCTTATGTTTAAAAATTCTACCATTTGCTTGAAAGTTGAAAATTTAACTATTTTGTTAGGATTAACTTTAACTATTTAACTATTTAAGTATTTTGTTGTTCAACTTTTTTGTGGAAAATTCGTGTTTATGGTTGGAAAATTCATCTTTTCTGGTGAAAATTCAACTTTTTTGGTTGAAAATTCGTCTTTTTGTGTTTAACAATCAGCAATTTTGATGCAAAGTTTAACTATTTGGTAAAAAATTACCTTCTTTTTTTAAAAGACATATTTTTGCGTTGAAAATTCAACTGTTTTGTAGAAAATTCGTCTTTTTAGCTTAAAATTGAACAACAAATAATAAGAAACTAACCAATAATTACAAAGACCAGTAGAACAAAAACAAATAAGATCTTCTCTCGATTATTTCATCCTGGCCAAGAAACCTCCTATCTTTTATGATTATACAATTCGGTTGATATTTTTTTTCTTGACTAAAAAATCTTTCTTGGCTGCAAATTCATATCTTTTATTGAAAATTCATCTTTTTTGTTTGCTACTTCATCTCTTTTGGTAGAAAGTTCATCTTTTTTGGTTGAAAATGATTCTTTTTCGTTTGAGGAATCAACCATTTTGTTGAAAATTTCTCTTGTTTGGTTGAATTCAACTATTTTTCATTAAAAATAAAAAATAAATTTTTTTGAAATATTAACTATTACATCTTTGTTTTGAGGATTCATACTTTCACATAGAGAATTTGTCTTTTTGAGCTTACAATTTAACTATTTTGACAAAAAATTCAACTTTTTTGTAAAAAATTAACCTTTTTGTTGAAAATTTCTTCTTTTGGGTTGAAAATTCAACTATTGTATTAGAAGGTTTTGAGTTTAAAATTCAACAATTTGGTTGATTTTTTTTGTTGCCTAAGAAATCTTTCTTGGTATAAAAATCATATTTTTTATTGAAAATTCATCTTTTCAGTTTGGATCTTGATCTCTTTTGGTAGTAATTTCAGCTTTTTGCTTAAAAATGCAACTGTTTCGTAGAAAATTAATCTGTTTTTCTTGAAAATTTGTCTTGCTTGGCTGAATTTTACTATTTTTCATTGAAAATTAAAATCTTTTTTGATTCATACATCAACTATTACATTTTTTTTTGGATATTGATCTTTTTTGTTGAAGATTCATGATTTCAGTTGAATATGCATCTCTTTGGTTGGAAATTTAACTATCCTTTAAGAGTTTGTTTTATTTGTAGAAAATTTATCTTCTTGATGGAAAATTGATCTTTCTGGTTGAAAATTCAACTATTTACTTAATCTATTTTGTCTGAAATGCAATATTTTTACTTGAAATGTTAGCCATTTAAAGCTTTTTAAACAGAATTTACAGTACCTACATTAATTTTATTCAATTATATTTTTTCTTCTATTGTCGTTAAAAATCTCCTTATTTCTTGATTTCCTTATTTAAAGCCCCATCCTTTTTGGTTGAAACCTTGTCTTCTTGGTTAAAAAATTCAATTATTTTTGTAGAAAATTGAACTATTTTATAGAAACTTGACGTTTTTGTTGAAAATGTATATTTTCACTTAAAACTTAATCTCTTTTGGTAGAAATTTCATTTTTTTGTTGGTTAAAAATGCAACTTTTTGGTTGCAGATTAATCTGTTTTGGTTGAAGATTCAACTAGTTTGTAAAAAACTCGTCTTGCTTACTTGAATTTAACTGTTTTTCATTCTTAACTAAATTCTTCTTTGGTTCAAATATCAATTATTACCATTTTTGTTGAGGATTTAAGATTTGGGTTGAAATTTTTTTTTTTTTTACAAAAATTCAACTATTTTGGTAGAAAATTCAACTGCTTGTTAAAAAATTTTTATTTTTGGTTGAAAATTCGTCCCTTTGGATTGAAAATTCATCTTTTAAGTTTGAAAAAGTCCTCTTTTTTGGTTGAAAATTCGTTCTTTTAGGTTGAAAATTCAAATATTTCGTTAATAAGTTATGCTCTTTGTTGAAAATTCATCTCTTTTAGTAGAAAATTCATGTCTTTTGTTGGATAATTCAATTATTTTGTTGAAAATGCAATATATTTTGGTAGAAAATTCATCTTTTATGGTAAAAAAGTTCTCTTTTTTGGTTGAGAATTCGTTGTTTTAGATTGAAAATTCAGCTATTTTGTTAATAAGTTATGCTTTTTGTTGAAAATTCATCTCTTTTGGTAGAAAATTCATTTCTTTGTTTGAAAATTTAATTATTTTGTTGAAAATGCAATATATTTCGATGACTTTTAATCTTAGAAATTTAAAGCTTTCATATTGAATTTTATATGGTATAACAACCCCCTTTTATTCTTCCATTTCACTTGAAAAATCACCCTAGTCCCCCTGTTTTAAGGCCATTTTAGACTGTGGTGTCTGTAATTTGAATCCCTGAAATTTCACAGAGAATTCAGTGACTAATTCTGGTTATTTGAAACAGTGGATTTTCACTGGAAGCTGAGTCAGTGTCTACGGCCAAACCAGTAAAAAAATGACTGGAATTTCAGTGATTAGGTACTAATTCCCAGTGAAATTATACTAATTCAAAGGAGGAGGATCAATAAAGCCGATTTCTGGACCAAATACCGATTCGTCTCAAAGTGTTTTATTTTACAGACATCTAATTGACATCTAACAGAAATCTATCAGACAACTAACATATCTAATAAAGTTTAAGAATAAGCATTGTTTGGAAGGCTAAGTACTTCGAGGAAAATGATGGCTTTGGCATATGTCGTAACGCATATGTGAATAAACTAAAAACATTTGAGACCCTCCTCCTTTAGAGGGGAATGAGTGAGAAATATTCCCTCTTTCATACGAAATCAATATTTGGAATAAGATTCAACCGGAAAATGTAGAGAATTTGGAGAAAATAGAATTTCTGTAGATAATATCGACGTTTCCAAATGGCAAGGACCGACTTCCTGGATGTTATTTTGGAAGCTTCTATTTCTGATGGCGAACTCGGAAAGCTTTAAAATCCCAAATGAATTCTATTGGAAACAATTGAAAGTGCCTTCACTACTTCTACAAGATGTAACTTTTCAAAATGACAGAATCGAATTAGTTTGGATTTATTAGGAAAAGAGTATTTTTAAAATGAATTAAAAAAGTTTTTTAGGGCAATTGGTATGTTTCTGACGTCATATAATCAGAACTAGGGTAATAGTGACCTTTTAAGAAAAATAAGTTACCAAATTTGTCCTATTTTTCGAAATAATTATTATTTTCCCAAATGACAGACTTATACATTGATTATTTTTAAAATAATTTGGGAGAATGTGCATTTTTATGATGGTCGATAATAAAACTTTCACAATCTCTTAAATTATTATTAAAATAATTAATGTACTATCAGTCCATTATTTCAAGAAGGGGCATGCCTGAGTGGTAAGAAAAATATTCATTTTGAAAAATAATACGAATTCCGTAACTTTCGATTTTTTTAATAGGGCGCTAGAAACCTATAGGCCTATTTCTGATTATATGTCGTCAAAAATATGGCTTTTAATAAAAGTTTTGATAAAATTTAAAAATTTACAACGTTAAAATCCATTCGAATATTCTAAAATATTTCTTAAAATTTCTCAAACTCAAAATTCAAGATTTTTTCTATAATCTAAGTTTTAAAGTTGAAATGCTTTGAAATAGAAAATTTACAGTTAGGCAGTTTGAAATTCAAGCATTCGACATCAGTCAGTAATTTCTAGTTTTAAAGGTTTAAATCTGAAATTGTAAGTGCTTGAATAATTAAAAAACTTTCATATTGAAAATGTTAAAGATTGAGAAATTCAAAAATCAATGACGGTCACAGTTGCTGAGTTCAAAATTCAAATTTTGGAAGAGGGATTAACTGAGAATAGAAACACTCAATGAGACAAGCAATGAGAAAAATTTATAGTTGGAAGCTATCTACACTTATTGATTTCAATATGAAGAATGTAAAATTGAGCTACTTGCATTTGAAAACGAACTAAATACAGCAATTTCAAATGTTATTTATATAAATTAAAGAACTTTTAATTCTTAAATCTTGAACAAGGCAACAAATTTAAAATATGTGAAATTTTACGCATTGAATTATTTGGAATGAAAAAACTTCTTCAAAATTGAATAATTTTACAATTAAACTTTTATGTTTAATATTTCATTTTTAAAGCGTTTAACATTGAAGAAAATCAAATTCAATATGGAATCAGAAGTGACAACAAATAAACAATTTTAAAGTTAAATCATTCAAAGTTGTACTGCCTTTAGATACATATAGAGAAATAAATTTGAAATTTAGAGTGTAAAAATTTGAACGAAATTAAAATATTATTTAGAAGTTTCTAATGGTAGAAACGAATGTGCAAACTAATTTAGAAATTTATTTTTATTTTAAATTGTTCATTAGATGGAATACTTGTAAAAAAATTCCTATTAAAATTTGTATGTAAAAAAATAATCATCATGACTTTTGAGGCCAAACTTGCAGAAAAAGCAGGTATAATTGTTTAACCGAGAATAAATTTATTTTGCAGGAAGCTAAGAGCAATGCAACTCAAGTTACTCTTGTTGACTTGAATTCTGATGCTGCAGGCCTTTACAGTTGTGAAGTATCCGCTGACGCACCCTCGTTTCATACCGCGATAGTTTATGGTACTATGGATATAGTCGGTAAGAATTTCCTTCCCTTCTTTTTTTTTATTCATTTTTTCTTTCATGTTTATTAAATTTTCATATAAAAAAATGACAGCCCTATTTTAATAATTAAATCAATTAGTCAAAGCGCCGTACGCCTCCAAAAAAGGGTTTCGTTTAGCCTATTGCGACATTAATTGAGTCGTTTAAATCTCCCTCTCCCCTAATTCCCCTCATTTCGCCTACTTCCACTCCCCTTCCACAATTCTCCTCCTCTCATTTCCCCTACTTCCCCTACTATCCCTCCCCTCACTTATCCTGTCAAGTTCCCCCGTTTCCCTACTTGTCCCTAAGCTAATTCCCATCCTCTCATCTTCTTTACTTCCCCTACTTTTCCTCCCACGCCTACTCCCCTCCACACTTCCCCTACTTCCCCTGCTTTCCCTTCCGGGAAAAAAGTACGACGGACGAATGCAACGACACCTGATGGAAACTATTAGGGGTTTCTGCCGGGGTCAATGAGGGGCAAAAACAAGTTTCTGCGGACAAATCACTTTTCAGTCTACACTATTCGATTCAGACGTTTTTTTCTTAAGTGAAAGATTTTTAAATTTTGAAAAGATTTATATGTTGGGATTTTTGATACAAAATTTGGTTAATTCTTTATTTAACAACAAAATCGACATTTTTTTAACTTTTCAGAATCAACACTTTAAAAAATTGTTTATTACGTTATAGACTATATATGTACTATATAAACTAAATCCGAGTTTGTGCATTTTTCAAACAAATAGGCTCGCTTTTTTCGAAATCAACCAAGAACGTCTTTTGATATCTCTTTGCTACGGTGCTTTGCAAATTTACAAGAATTATTTATTAATGTTTAAAAAAAACTCAGAGTTTAGATATTTTTCAACGAATGACTTCCCGCTTATATATGTTACAGGCAAAGTATATAATCCAGGCATTATATATAAACCCTAGGCATTATATATAATGCCTGGTTATTTCAGGCAAAGTATCTAATCGAATGCATATTATATACATTGCCTAGGCATTATATATAATGCCCGGCACGAGATAGGTAAAGTATATAATCTTGATTTTGAACATAACACACGTTTACTCGCTATTTATTAAAAACATGGCATACTGGAGTGACATTTTGCTTGACACTGAACTTTGCTTTTTATACACAAACACTTTTTATTTAACAACAGAGTTTTTTTTTAATTTTCAAAAGTGACATTTTTCAAAAAATTTTGCATTTTAAAAAAAGCGTCCTGAATCAGGGCAAGAATATAGGGCGGTCCAAATTTATACAATTTCATGTCAAATCATGAAGTTTAACAGGAATTTCCCATAAAAAAATATACATTTTTGTAAATTTGATTCATAATCGTTAATATTAGGTAAATCAAGTTGGAATTAATTATTTTTCTTGAAAATTAGCCATTTACAAAGAATGAAAACTTATTTTTTAAATATCACCCCCGTAAGTCTGTTTTGAAGGGATCCAAAAAAACCTTCTAAGTAAAAAATTTAGTTTTGTGAGCTTTTGGCGCTAATTATGATTTTTTCGTGTTTTCTTTTTTTAATACAAATGATTAATCATGATAGTTTTCATTGATAATTAGATTTTTATATA
Source organism: Andricus grossulariae (assembly GCA_011634705.1). Lineage (NCBI taxonomy): Eukaryota > Metazoa > Arthropoda > Insecta > Hymenoptera > Cynipidae > Andricus > Andricus grossulariae. The sequence goes on from JAABKJ010004295.1 coordinate 19,663, forward strand.
AATTATTCAAACAATTTGTTATTATTTTTATCAATTTCCTTTTAGTCCTGAGTTATAAAGTCGCGGTTTTTTTCAACTTTTTCAACTTATTATCAACTGTTCAGTTAAAACGAATCAATAATAAATTAAGTTCAATATAAATAATTGTTCAAACAATTTATTATTATTTATCACAATATTCTCTTAGAATAATGCTAGGAAGTTGCAGTTTTTTCTATAATTTTCCACTTTGGTCCACTTTTCAATTAGTGTTAGGTAATAATGGATGCGATTTAGCAAACATAATCGTTCAAATGAATAATTATTGTTTATAACTATCTTTTTTATTACTGCTTGTTAGTTGCGGTTTTTTTCTGAAATTTTGAACTTTTTGTTCACTTTTCACATTTGCATTAATTATCACCGCACTCTGACATAACTGTAGGAGAAAATAGTTATAAACAATAACAATTTGTTAAAAAACATTAGATTTGTTAGATTGAATCCATTATTACCTCACAATCATTGAAAAGTGGAAAAAGTGTTGAATATTTCATCAAAAACCACAACTTTCTAGCATTATTCAAAGCAATATTAATCAAAATAATACTAAATTGTTCAAACAAATATTCTCGTCGACTTGAATTAATTATTACCTCACTCTAATCAGAAAGTTGAAAATAAGTTAAAAATTCGGAAAAACTGCGACTTCCGAACTCTATTCTAAGTGAAAATTCCAAAAAACTGTAAATAATTGTTTAATTAATGTATATTCAACATCTAATTATTGATAGAACGTGGCATTTTATGCATTATGAATAATTAGAGCCGAAAACTCGCGAAACACAATTTTTCAATTATTGGATTGTTTGAGGCCCAATAAAACAAACTTCTGGGGAAGAGATTTGAAAGATAAGTTTTGATTCGTATTTGAACAAATGAAAAATAAAAAAAAATTTCAATGCATTTTTAACTATTTCTCGAAAACTAAGGGAGATCCTATTTTTTGCATTTACCGGGCTTTTAGAGCACATCGTAAGCTATGTTTAAAAATTTGTTTCAAGGAAATCAAAAGTGGATTTTTTTTTTAATTGAGTTTGAATATTTGTTTCTAAAAAATCCAAAAATGTATTAAATTTCTGTTTTCAACAAATATATTTTTTCAACTGCATCTTATTATGAATCATTAAGAAAAATTCATCCTACTGTATTTAAAATCACCAAAGTAATGAAGGATTTAAAAGAAGAAAGGATGATATATATTGCCGGATTATATACTTTGCCTGTAACATATATATTTCACTTTATATTGTCGATTTGTGAATTAGGAATATGTGATTCGAGATTGCTAGTTTTGATAAGGAATTTGAATAATGTAATAAAATATAATGTTGGTCAAACAACTACCCATTTCCAACATTTCGTGGGGCGGAAAGGCACCCCTGTGTCTGATCACATAAATAATGTTTGCCAAATCCTTACCCCTTTCCAACGTATCGGTGGTAGGGGGAAGTCACCCCTGTGACTGGTCACACAATTAATGTTGGTCAAACCCATACCCCTTCCCAACATTTCGTGGGAGCGGGAATGCATCCCTGTCACTGGTCACCGAAATAATGTTAGTCAAGCCCCTGTCCTTGAATCTCTGTAATTCGTCTGCTGTGATTAGTCAAAGAAATAAGTTCAGTTTTACCTCTAACCTCTTTCTATGTTTTGTATTCGATGACTTCAACTAGCAAGATGGCTGATATTGAGGACGAAACAGTAGCATTAAACGTATGGGAGGAAAATTAATTGTTTATTATTTTTTCCGGCAGCCTAGGCTCTATCCTTAAAACATGCGGGTGGACTTCCGAAAAGCGCTTACCTTCGATTTATTTTAAACTCTGTATACCTCTAATGTATTTTGACGTGCTAATTACGAAACTGATGGTGCAAATACCCGCAAATTTTATTTTTAAGGTCAAAACCCCATTAAACTATACAAATTACATGTTTTTCCGTTTATTTCAGTAAATAATCAAAATATGCAAAAGGACCTGCAACAAACGTTGTTGATCCTTCAAAAATACATATTTTATGTCTGACATATTTTTACTCTACGACTGAGTGTTTTCGATAAAAGAAGAGAAATGTCGGTATGAAGTGTCGAATTGGTTAGGCCACACACGAAACCCATTCCAACGTCTCATGGGGGCGAACAGGCACCCCTATTACCGGTCACATAAATATCTTAGGTCACACACGGCACCCATTTCAACGTCTCATGGGGGCGGGAAGGCACCCCTATGATTGGCCACAGAAATAACTTAGGTCACCCGCGACTCCCTTTTCAACGTCTCATGGAGGGGTGGGAAGGCACACCTATGGCTGGCCACATAAATAACTAAGGTCACACACGACCCCTTGCCCAACGTTTATTGGGGAGGGGCACCCCTATGACTGTCCAGAGAAATAACTTAGGTCACTCACGACCCCTTTTCCGACGTTTCATGGGGGGAAGGCACCCCTATGACTGGCCACAGAAATAACTTAGGTCACACAAGATCCCCTTTCCAACGTATCATGGTGGGAGGGGAGCGAGATGGTACCCCTATGACTGGCCACAGAAATAACTGAGGTGACACACGACCCCCTTTCCAACGTATCATGGGGGCGGAAAGGCACCCTTATGACAACCCACAGAAATAACTTAGGTAACACACGACCCCCTTTCCAACGTATCATGGGGGGAGGGGTGCAAGAAGGCACCCCTATGACAGGTCACAGAAATAACTCAGGGCATACACGACTACCTTTCCAACGAGTCATAAAGGCGGGAAAGCACCCCTATGACTGGCCATAGAAATAACTTAGGTCACACACGAACCCCTTTCCAACGTGTCATATGGGCGGTAAGGCACCCCTGTGACTGGTGACAGAAATAAATCATGTCACACACGATCCCCCAAGTTCAAATACAGAAAATTGTATTGGTTGTCTCCAGGGACGAATTTAGTACGGGGCCAGCGGGGCATGGCCTCAGGGCCCCCACAAATGTAACTAGTCAGTAAATCAAAATCGCTGCGACATTGATACACTTCTACATGGGCTCCTACTTCAATGACCTTTTTTTTTTTTCTAGAAGGCAGTAAGGAATTACAAAAGCCCCCCACATTTTAACTGGCCCTAGGGCCCCCACAACCCTAAATGCGGCCCTGGTTGTCTCCTTGGCACCAATGTCCGCTTTCGAAAGTTTCACTTCTCCAATTCATTCGACACGCTCGTACTCAACCTTCCAGGAATTCTTTATTTTACTGTATTTCTGTGATTTCGAATATTTAATGTCCACCCAGCCTTCCAGGTTAAAAAATAAATAACATAAAATATGTATTTCTGAAAGGTCTACAACTCTTGTTTGAAAGTTTTTTCTGAATTTTTAATATTGACTGAAATAAACGGAAAAACATGAAATTTTTATAGTTTTTCGGGGGGTTGACCTTGAAAATCAAATTTGCGGCTATTTTACTATCATATTCGTGATCAGCGCGTCAAAATATAAGGGTATACGGAGTTTCAAATTAATCGGAGGTAAGCGCTTTTCGGAAGTTTATCCAAATTGTTTTACGGTATATATACAAATGACTTTAAGCACATGCATATTAAATTTCGATCAGATTTTCTTAACAGTGTGCACAGAGCAAACTCCTACGATTATTAGCATAGATTAGAATACAAAATTATTATAATGTCAAGTATAATAATCAATAACTAAATGGTGACAGTATATGGAAGTGGACGCACGCCTAATAATTTAAACTGATTGACCGCATTTTCCATGGCAATTGTTGTATATGTATACACGTTTGCCCTTGACTTTTATTCGACCTTTTTATACAACTTTTTTTTTTACCATGGTTACCCTCAATTTTACCAAAGCTGTCCAACAATAACTATAGCTGGCTCTTTAATATTCACATTTTTCACCACAGGACTAATTTAAAGTTTCAAGAGTTTATTCCAACGATTTGGGGTGACCAGTCACAGGAGTGCCTTCCCGCCTCGTACGATAGCGGCCGACGGTGAAAAAATCCGTAACACTTATGCTGCACTAAAGTCTGTTCCGCGTGCTAAATTTCAATAGAGGTTTTCTCAGAAACTATGCCTTCTAGAAAAAAGTGTTCGAAATAAAACATGTATATTTCAGTTACATATACGACTCTTGTCTGAAAACTTTTCCAAAATTTGTTGTATTTACCGAGATAAATGCGAAAAACTATGACTTTTATAGGCCTTTCGTTTCTTTCACCATTGAAGTCTAATTTGCGCTAATTTGCACTATGATTTATCTAATCAGCGCGTCAAAATACATGACTATAGGCAAAATCGAAGGCAAGCTCAATTTCAAAATTTTGTGTGACGTCATACATGACATGTCTTTAGTTGTACGAGAGAAGCGAGGCATTATTTCCTTAGATCTCGAAAAAATTTGTCTATGAGGTTACATTTGTTAAATACTTGTGAATTTAGTGGTGTATGCCTTTTTTCAATAGCTGTAAAGTGCATTATGCGCCTTCCGGAAGGTTTTACAGGAAGTTTAAAAAACTTAAATTCTGAAATAATTCCAAATTCTTTATCCTGATTTCATCAAAACTAGTCAATTTTGTCTCTACTGACTACTATGCATTGCATTCAATTCATTTAATATCCATCCAAGTTTTTAATTCATCAATTCAGGGTATATTCTAAGCCGAATTTGCAACTAACCGAATGTATAGTATCCGAAAACTAAAAAAGAAAAAAAAGGAATCCACATCCGAAATTACCGATTTATTGTAAGAAGACTTATGTCATAGTATTTAAAGCCTCGATAATAAAAATAAATAATTTTTCTTCACCACAATTATCACAATTATTTTGTCTCGGAGATCGGAGTATGCTAAATCA